>SEYY01022197.1:0-33182 GCA_009176605.1 Armadillidium nasatum | reverse complement strand
TAAACAAGCTTCTAAAAGGTTGGACGTTCTGCTGCGCCTTCATGATTTTTTTGCGCCAATCCAATTGCTTTCCCTTTATCGGGGTATTGTTTTGTTCTGTATGAAGTACGGCTCACACATCAGGGGTGGTTCCACTCACGCAACTCAATTCATATATATATATATATATATATATATATATATATATATATATATATATATATATATATATATATATATATATATATATATATATATATATATATATTCTCTAAATTATTTCAGGTATGGGAGACTTCCAACATTTTATATCTGTTTATTCTTATGTTCTGCTTTTGGCCCGTTAATGGCAGTGGCTCCTTCAACTCTTGTGTTCTCCATATTTTTGTTCTTCTTTTCTCTTCCTTTTTATTCACTTTACCAGATGCCATATCTTATAGGTATATATATATATATATATATATATATATATATATATATATATATATATATATATATATATATATATATATATATATATATATATATATATATATATATATATATATATATATATATAATATATATATATATATATATATATATATATATATATATATATATATATATATATATATAATATATATATATATATATATATATATATATATAAAGTAATGAGTGTGCCCTTTTTGCAGCTAGAATTGCCATGTTGATCATTGGCAAATCACTTGTAATGTTACATCCTTACTCTCTAGACTATTTACTACAACGATTTTTAACCCTTTTTATGGGTTTCAACTAGGGTTGACAGACGCACCATGTGCGGTGCAGTGCGGTGCGGTCATTTTGGTTTGGTGCCGTGCTGTGCAATAGGGTGCAGTGCAGTGTGGTGCGTGGTTGGGGATGTGGTGCGCACGCATATCATTCTAATTCCCTTCTCTCAGATCATCAGTATAGCATTCGACTCTCAAGGTCTACTGGTGACATGCTCTCCTATCTTACTATTTTATGATCTTCTGCCTTTAGGGATAGCGCTTGAGATGCACAGTGCTTTTGACAGTTTATGGCAAGTGCCACAACCCTCTTTCGTTTGAATTTCTGTCGTGTCTCTCTTTACTCATGCTTAGTTTTCTCTCAGATTGTTCCATATCAGCATTGGTTCATGAAGCAATCCTCTACCTCTTTCACTTTTAATTAATGATCTTCTCGGCAGTACTTCCAAATTAATTCATTCTTATTCATTTTACTACTCGTTTCAAATCTGCTTTCTAGAGTTGCAATCTTGCCACTCTGGATGGTATTTCCGGGTTCACTCTTTCAGCCTGATAAAATTCAGTTCTTTAAAAACTCAACATCTTCACATCTTTCTTCCAAGAACATCTCCCAACTTTCCCATGTCCTTCAACTGCTCTTCGGTCTCACCTCTGATCATCAACAATATTACTTGTCTGAACATAAACAGCAAATTCTCTTCGAAACCTCATATAGCAACGATAACAAGGGCGAATTCAAAGAAGATAGGAGTTCTATTCAGGTTGGGAGAATTTTTTTTCATCCGAACAGTCACTACACCCATTATATAGGTCTTATCCACCATGTATAGAGTACTGTTCTCTCATTTGGGAGCCGGTAGTTTTGCGGGAGGAAGTGGCTCTAGCTGAGTATATATATATATATATATATATATATATATATATATATATATATATATATATATATATATATATATATATATATATATATATATATATATATATATATATATATATATATATATATATATATATATTATATATAATATAATATATATATATATATATATATATATATATATATATATATATATATATATATATATATATATATATATATATATATATATATATATATATATATATATATAACTTAATTACAATGCTATAAACGCATCAGTAAATATGTATAAAGGTGAAAATAGAAACTTTTCTGGGAATTCCTTCTCTGGGGTCGAACCACCGCCTGTTGCACTGAGAACGACAAAAACTCAATGCTCTACCGCTGAGCTATCCACGAACCCAAAAAAGTTCGTTCGTATGCTTGAAACTGTTTCTTGAAACGAACTTTTTTGGGTTCGTGGATAGCTCAGCGGTAGAGCATCGAGTTTTGTCGTTCTCATCGCAACAGGCGGTGGTTCCCCAGAGAAGGAATATAAAAGTTTCTATATTATATATATATATATATATATATATATATATATATATATTATATATATATATATATATATATATATATATATATATATATATATATATATATAGTGAAACAGAAAAGGTCTATATTTGTGAAAGTGAAAAGGATGGCAAGTCTAAAATGAAAGGTATGAGAATTTTAAAAAGGAAAAGGTAAGGTTTCGTTAAAAGAAAAAGGTTTGGATTCTTGAAAATGAGATTTTTTTTTGTGTGTGTGTAGTGGTAAAGATTAGGGACTAGAAAAGGTGAGGAGGGGGATATTGAGTGGGTATATGTTTATGTTTATATGTGTGCGTACGGATGTGAATGAATATGCGTGAATGTGGGTATGGATCAGTTCTTATATGCCTTACTTGTTTTAGTGCTTTTTATTGCATAAAATAAAGGTAAAAACATTGAAAACAATTTTAAAATTTACTAAATAAAAATGAAAAACATTAAAAAAATTTGAAAAATAAAAGTGAATAGAAATAAACGATATTTGCAAAACTAAATAAAACGAATAGTAAATTAAATAAAAACTGAAAGAAAATTAAAAATTAAAAATAAAATATTGAAAAAGAAACGCAAAAAACAAAAAAAGGAAAAATTTAAAAATTGTTGAAAGGAAAAAAAATAAATAAAAGAAATTATTGAATGAAAAAAGAAGAAAAACGAAAAATAAGAAAGAAAAGGAAAATTTGTTTGAAAGGAAAAAAAATGCTAAAGATTTTTAAAAAAAAACTGGTTGAAATTATTTGAGAGTATCGTATGATACACACTCTTGTGTCTTTGCGTGTATGCATGCGCATTTATGAATGTGAGATTATGTCATTGTTTGTTTGAGAGTATGTATATGATTGTACATATATATATATATATATATATATATATATATATATATATATATATATATATATATATATATATATATATATATATATATATATATATATATATATATATATATATATATATATATGATCGTATGTGTGCATGCATATGTACCTGATTATAATTGTGTGTGATTGTTTATGTATACATATATGAGAATTTGAGTGTATGTGTATATGTGTATCCATGATTATTTATGTATGTATGTGAGTGAGTAAATATATATATATACATACATACATATATACAAGTACCTGTGCCTATGTATGTGGTTGTTTGTGTATTTTATGTATTTGCGTGTATCGAATTAAAAAAAAAAGGAAAATCGGAATAATTGTGAAATCTTTGTGTAAATAACCTTTTTATGTAAATAGCCTTTTTATGTAAGTTGCTTTTGTCTAAATTACTTTGTGATGAAAATGTGTGCTAGCTTTGAATATATAAAATTATGTGGAATATTAATATATTCATAGTGAGTAAAAAGGAAATGAAAAGAATGTAAAGTGGTTTAAAAAGAAATACATATATGTTGGACAAAATAATAATTCAAAAATTGGTAAAACTGATACTCATTAGAAGAATAATTTTACCTTTCACAATTGAAATCTCTCGTTGCCTGATGGTAACTTTATGAATTTCAGTCAGAAATCGCGTGTTTGTATCCTTCTGCAATCATATTTGGAATCTGATTTTTGTCGATATATCATCGCGTAGTAATTATTTATAATTGAAATATCATTGGTGACCGGGAATATATCATATGATATTTTTGAATAAAGTGTTTGAAAATCTGGCCAATAATGGCGGAGAGAATCAAGTTCACCAAAAGAGAAATTCAAGATGGAAGATATGAGCCATCTCGTAATTCAAAAATTCAAAATGGAGAAAATGAAAACCCTATGATTAAAATACATGGCAATTGAGAGATGATGATGGTATGAAAGTTGAGCGATAAGCGGATTGGTACTGATGGTCTCCGGGCATTTAAAAAAAATTTTTCATGTCTCTATCATTCAAATGAGAAAGTAATGTACTTCCTAGAACTGAAATGGTAGGGCATGGTGGGTCTTTTGCCTCCATGCATGTCAAAGAAACACTCCACGGAGGAACAAGGAAGGTCTCCGACCTCCAGAAACCCCACACACAAAAAAAGGAAACTCTGCCTTCTAAAACCCCTCTGGAAAGAGATGAGAAACTACGAAATTCTCAGTACCTCTATTTGGAATTTAAAAACCCAATTCAGTAAAATAAAAATCGAGTTTGGGAGCTAGCACTCACTAGACTCCAAAAAATGGAGGCTACACCACCAAAAATACACTTTAGGAAAGAAGCGTGAAAAAAGGTAGTTTAAAAAGAGATCAAAGAAAAGGTTGAAACAAATTGTGTTGGGGCTACGTCTTTACCTCCTCGGTGGGAGTAGAGGGGTAGGAAAAATCGGAGTATATACCTCGTGATGACATTTAACACTCAAAAAAGAGGTCAGGAAAGAGCATGGGTTTGCAACATTACAAAAAATAGCCTAGCGAAAGGAAGTAAGCTATACCAAGTTGCCCTTGATTGATAATTTTTAATCAAAGGCCGACATGTCAATTTTTGCCGTTTAAAATGCCATAAACGCTACTATATATATATATATATATATATATATATATATATATATATATATATATATATATATATATATATATATATATATATATATATATATATATATATATATATATATATATATATATATATATATATATTATAGTGAGTAAAAAGGAGATATACAGGGGGAGGACGTAGCGCAGTCCGAAGCGATGAAGTACCCCCACTGGGCTTAACACACGGGGTGATAGGATGGGCTAGACCATTACATTTCACTCCGTTGCCCTTTGGTTCGTTCCTTTTCGCGTTTCATCTTCTCAGAGGGTCTCTAGTGTACCCTTGACTCACATTGGAATGCCTATGCTCCAACCTTCCTCCTTCTTCACATGTGTCCTACAAATTTACAAACGCTTACACTTACATTACCTATTAAATGAATCAAAAATGGCAAAACATAAATCTGCCTCGGAGAATCCGAAGAGGGGCGGATTCCAAATATAGCCCCACATCCACTTCTTCTCCCATCACCACTTGTGAGTTGGTTGCCTCTATGCCGACTTTACCTGGTGCATTTTCTTAATTTTTTATTAATTTCTGCAACATACGCGGTCTTTTTTCCAATTTCCACTTTGTCGAACATCACCTCTCTTCTTCTAGACCTCATCTCTTGTTCTTAACTGAAACTCAGGTGTCTGAGTTCTCTGACAGCAAACCCTACTCTGTTTCCTCCTACTGTCTCTATCCTAAATTTTCAGCCAAAGGCGGATGTTGCGCATAAGTGCGCAATGCAATTGTGTTGTCTGTTCTTGTGTCTCTAATTTGGAGTCTTTTGCATTCTCTACTTTATGGCTTAAACTTTCTTGCAACTCTACAACTAAATTCATTTGTTCTGTCTACTTATCTCCTAACTCTACAGATTATCCAAAATTCTTCGACTATCTCAACTCCAAAATAGAACACATTCTTTCTTCTTCTCCTTTCTCCGAAATCATCATTTTAGGTGATTTCAATGTTCACCACCGCCAATGGCTTTCATCTAGTTCTCATGATCCAGCTGGTGAACTCGCCTTCCAATTTTCTATCCAGAACAGCCTTGAGCAGTTAGTGAATCTCCCAACCGGTATTCCCGACCGTCTTGGTGATGAACCCAACATTCTAGACCTTTTTCTAACTTCTAATCATTCTCCTTATACTGTTAAACTCTTTCCTCCTCTGGGTTCATCCGATCATCTTCTTATTTCTGTATCTTGTCCTGTCTCTTCAAGTCTTCCGCAAGAACGGCCCCCGCCTTCGGCGAGGAGACGTTTCTGGCATTTCGGTGCAACTAACTGGTCTGACTTGCGGTCGTGCTTCTCTGATTTTCCATGGAATGATTACTGTTTCCTCGGGAGAGATTCCTCGGAGTGTGCAGAGCGCATAACTGAGGTGATTCTCTCTGGCATGGAGGCGTGCATTCCATATTCTTTCCCTTCTACTAAACCTAATTATAAATAAACCTTGGTTTAACTCTGCTTGTTCTCTTGTTATCCGCAGCGGGGTGCAGCCTTCAAGGATTACCGTCGTCTTCAAACTCCAGAAACTCACACAACTTATATTTCCTTCCGGAATCGTGCAAAATCTATTCTTCGAGATACCAAAAACTCTTTTCTCCGTCGCAAATGCAATAATCTTTCTGGCTCCTCTTCCTCTCGCCCTTTCTGGCATTTTGCAAAAAATGTCAACTCTAACTTTGCTTCTTCCTCTTTCCCTCCTCTAGCATCTTCTGACGGTTCAACTGCCGTTTTGCCTTCCTCTAAAGCTGAACTCTTTGCTCAAACTTTTGACTTCTAATTCAACCTTAGACGATTCCGGAGCTGTTCCTACTCCTTCAAGACCCTCCAACTCATTTATGCCTAAAATTGTAATTTCTTCTAAAGACGTCACTTCTGCTCTCTCTGAGCTTAACACTAAGAAGGCCTACGGTCCTGATGGTATCCTACTGTGGTTCTCAAAACTTGTGCTTCTGAACTTCTTACCCTGCCTTGGTAAACTATTTCGTCTATGTATTTCTACTTTAACCTTCCCTTCTTGCTGGAAACGTGCCTCTTTTAGACTGTGCCGAAGAAAGGGGACCCCTCTCAACCATCTAACTACCGTTCAGTTTCTTTAAAATCCGTTCTTTCTAAAGTTGTCAAATCTATCCTTAACAGGAAGATTTGGAAACATCTCAATTCTTCTAATCTTATCTCAGATCGCCAGTATTGCGTTCGTAAGAAACGCTCTACTGGTGATCTTCTTCTCAATCTCACATGTACTCCACTATTAATGTCTGGAACACACTTCCTTCATCTATCTTTCCAAATTCCTATGATTTAGGCACCTTCAAACGCCGTGTATCAGGTCATGTCGGCCTTTGACCATGAACATGTTCCCGACTTTCTCCCTAACTCTGGTGGAATATTAGTAAGCCTCTGGCCTTTGCCCACCAGAGGTGATATAATATATATATATATATATATATATATATATATATATATATATATATATATATATATATATATATATATATATATATATATATATATATATATATAATTCATCCATAACCTTTTAAAAATATATTATTATAAAACAATACATGAATCAAATTGAGAAATGAAAAGGAAAGAGGAGTTAATTTTGTATATTTTACCTTGACAGTAATGGAAATCTGTTCTGAGAAATTGAGAAGCCTCAACATTATATCTTCACTTTTATAGCTTGGATTTTGGGTGTTTCTATCGTGTCTTTATTATGTTGGTTATTGGCCGAATACAAACTGATTCTTTTAGTGCTCAATTTACCTATGGCAATTTTCTTCTTTTACTGGAGGTAAGTAAAATTCTAGTGTACATTTGTATAAAAATAATATATATATATATATATATATATATATATATATATAATATATATATATATATATATATATATATATATATATATATATATATATATATATATATGATTAGGGTGGGGTCAAAAACACACCTTATTTAAAAAATTGTATAAACTACTATATGCATAGGCGTTAGTATCACGGCCTGATACCATAGTATAAGTATTACTTAGTAGGATTAATAAATGTTATAATTTTCTGATTGAGAGTGATGCACTTTTTGTGTATGCTATTTTTTTTTTTTTTTTTTAATAAACTCCTTCATGAAGCAAATTGTATTTTCTTTTAATCATTTAAAATCTAATTAAATCTTTTTTGTTAAAATGTAAAAAATTCATATTATTTGAAATAAAATATTATTTTTTTACGTCATTAGATTGCCCGACTCCAATAACAGATAGTTTTTGTTTTCATGACCAATCATAAATCAGGTTTCTTTGAAATTTAAACAAAAATAAAAATGTCAAAAAAAGCGTTGCCAAATTTCCAAATTTTAAAACTTTGTACCAGATTATTTTCGTATTTCCCATTATATATATATATATATATATATAATATATATTATATATTATATATATATATATATATATATTATATATATATATATATATATATATATAATATATAATATATATTGTATTTTTTTTTTATTTTTATATATATTCCATCTTGATCAAATTTTGGTATAATAAAAATAAAACCATAATTTTATTAGCATTATTATATATATATATATATATATATATATATATAATATATATATATATATATATATATATATATATATATATATATATATATATATATAATAGTAAATATAGGCACCAGGTTTTATGACGTCACTTATACGTCATATGTAGCAAGATAGCTTTTCATACTTTTTTTGAAAGTAGGCGGAGCTAAACTACAAAAATTTCAAGGTCATGCAAATAAGCAGATCTATTCCCTATATCTTAATCGTACTAAGTAATACTTATACTATGCTGATACTATGTGCAAAATTTCAAAGTAGCTCAAAGCCCCCAACCCCTCACTCATACATTACCTCACTTTTACGTTATCCTCGATTCTAAAATAAATGTCAAAGTGTCTCATATATAATTAGCTCCTGATCTCTTGCTTAGCTTTGTAAAGAATACAACATATCCACACATAGTCTCACTTACACACATACATATTCACACATTCTCAAATGGGAATGCTGAAGTCAAGTCTCTGTAAATATCATATTCAGCAATATTTATCGTGAGTCAGAAATCTCTTTTTTTCATTTTGCTTCAGATTGCATTTGATTCCTTTTGACAACGGTTGTGCTACTTAGTGTATATATATATATATATATATATATATATATATATATATATATATATATATATATATATATATATATATATATATATATATATATATATATATACTTTTTAAGATACTATCATTTATGCAAATAATATATTTAAAATGTTTAGTATTAATAATGTGTTCTAAATAAAGCATGCAATTCAATATTGGGACATTCAAGTGAATTTCCGCTTTCGATGATTGCTTTAAGAGTAAATATTGTTTGGCATTATATATTTGTTATGAATAGAGTGAAAATACCTTCGAAAGGTTCGGTAACAGCTAAAGATTGTTATAGGATTGTTGCAAGGGAAGTGGAATCCATCTGGGGAAGGTTTTCCGTTCCAACTATAAAACTTGATTTAATATATTTAAGAGTTCAAAGACTTATAGAATCAGGTTCTAAACCTAATAATATTCCACAAAACAGACGGAAGGAGGAGTTTAAAAGTGAAGTAAAATCATTTGAGATGTTTGACATTTGCACATGCAACTGTTATGATAAAAAAAAGGAAAGAGTCATTGTAGGTGTAAAATTAAAACACCTATTATTAAATGAGAATTCTTTGTAGTTTAAAAACAAATGAAAAATCAACTTAGGACAATGTTAAGCAGTAAAGTTTGCGATAAGAAGGATGGAAAAGAAAAATTGGAAAGGTTACATGTCGAGCCTATTGTAAGTCTCGGCAAAGATAGGGGTTGTAGCAGCAGCAGCAGCAGCAGCAATATACAATCCTTAGGGATTTGTGGTTTTTCAACCAACACAGGATTAAACTTTGATTTTAAGGAAAAAGAGACATTGGAAATAGAGGAAAGCGGAAATGATGAAGAATTTCTTCCAGAATTTGAATTTAGGGAAAATTCTTTGAATATATATGTGTATAATTATTTAATTCGTGATAACAGCTGACAGGTTTCCTTTAAACTATAGGGTCACTGATGCAATGGCCAATGTAGCATTGAAGGATATGAGGATATTGAATGAAAGTAATATGCTGGATAGAAAAAAAGTTGAAAGAGAAAGGAAACGTGCTGGCATAAAGAATGCTATCAGAATTAAATTAAAAAACACATTAATTGAATACATTGGATTTGACGGCAAGAAAGATCAAACTTTAAGAAAGTTTGAACTGAATTGGAAGAACATTATATTTTATTATATATTATTATAATATTATATTATTCTAAAGGAACCAGATGATATTTACGTAACTCATGTTACACCAGATTCTGCCAAAGACCCGATGTATTACTGATGAAATAATAACTTCCTTAATTGATTCTAATAGTGAGATTTCTCTTAAAGTTATTCTTTGCGATGGGACTCCAGTTAACACTGGAAGAGTTGCTGGAGTTTTAAGAGTGATTGAAATTTATTTGGAAAAACCAATACAGTGGTTAATTTCCCTGTTACATGCAAATGAACTTCCATTAAGACGTATATTCGAACCAATTGATGAACAAATAATATCAGGACCAAAAACTTTTAGGAGCTCAATTGGAAATAAAATTGAATATGCAAATAAGTTGAAGAAAGTTGATATTGAACATGTAGACAACAACCTTGAACAAATCCCAGAAGATTTCGTTATGTAAATTAACACTGATCAAAAATATTTGTATGAAATGAGAAATAGTATAAAATCAGGGAATATATTACCATCATTAGCCAAGAAATCTCCAGGCACCCTTCATCATATAAGATGGCTAGCAAATTCATGCTAGATTTTACGGTTATACTTTTCCACAAAACATCCAAGCAAAGCTCTTCAAAATCTGGAAAATATAATAATGAAAGTTTACCCACCAGGGAGTTTTGGAAAAAGTTACATCCAAACGTAATTGATGGTGCATGTAATTTTAGGTACCTGAGGTGCCTATTTGAAGATGTGAACAAAAAATATGCTATGATTGTAGAGCGTTTCTTAAGAAACAATTCATACTTTGCTCATCCTGAGAATGTAATACTTGCATTGTTATCGGACACAAGAAAAGAGAAAAGAGATTTAGGTGTTCAAAGAATTATTCAAGCAACAGAAAGGAATTGCAATGCAATAGTTTTGAACTATCTAGAACATTAAACGTTAGTGCATGCAGCTGATCATTCAAACATGATTAATTGGGAAAATAAAACAGTTACCCAGCCACCGGTTTTAAAGGATATAACAATTGACGAAATAAAACAATTTGTAAATGAGTCAATTAACACCATTTTGTTTCCATACCACAGCCAAGGTGTAGAGAATACAATAAAAGTAGTTACATAAGCGTCACAAGCAAGAATTGAATAAGAAAACAGACATTAGTATACTTTGAATGTAATACAGTCCAGAAAAGACCTTAAGGAATCCGATAGCAAAAAACACTAGTCTCAATAACTACTTAGATCTATTAAAGTAAATGTTAAGTTCGCTCATTTTTTAAAATTATTTTTTGAAATTTGTATGTAAATAATATTCATTTATATTTTAATTATAATTATAACTAATGTAATATATATATATATATATATATATATATATATATATATATATATATATATTATATATATAATATATATATATATATATATATATATATAATTATTAAATATAGACTAAAGTAAAAATAATGAAATGAAATTTATAAGTATTGTTGATTTCTTTTTCATTTTCTCTTAAGTTGAGGGGAAAGGGGTTGCGAAGGGTATTTATAGGAATGTCTTTGATGTGTGCGTAAGAAAATGTCTTATACCTTGTTATCAGCCTCTGAGATACTGTTAAAAGAAAGAAGACGTATTGTTATTTATCTTTCGAATTTTCAGGGGGGTGGGATTTTGTGAGAGGGGTAGAGTGGGGGGTCGCACAGCCATATAATTTGACATATAATGTTATATATATATATATATATATATATATATATATATATATATATATATATATATATATATATATATATATATATATATATATATATATATATATATATATATATATATATATATATATATATATATATATATATATATATATATATATATATATATATATATATATATATATATATATATATATATATATATATATATATAATTATATAAAAAATATTTCGTCTTAAATATCTATTGTACAAATGGATATGCATAGGCTATTTTTTATATATAATATAGTATATAATATATATATATATATATATATATATATATATATATATATATAATATATATATATATATATATATATATATATATATATATATATATATATATATATATATATATATATATATATATATATATATATATATATATATATATATATATATATATATATATATATATATATATATATATATATATATATATATATATATAGGGTGATAAGTTTACTTGGAGTTGTGGGGTAAGTGTATGAAAGAATTTTACTGAATAGGGTAAAGATGGATGGGTTAATAGGAGAGGGTCAGGGGGTTTCAGAGAAGGAAAGGGTTGTAGGGATCAGGTTTTTACATTAAGAATGATTGAAGAGAAAAGTAGAGGTTAAAAGAAGGATGTGTACATGTGCTTTATGGATCTAGAAAAAGCTTACGATAGGGTAGATATGAATAATCTGTGGGAGATCCTGAGTCGAGTACGAAGTTGAGGAGAAAGTACGGGAAGGTATTGGAGCATTATATCGGAATAGCAGGGCATGTGTGAGAGTGAACAGAATGGAGACTGAGTTTTTTATGTAAATAATGGATTAAGACAGGGTTGTGCAATGTCTCCTAAGTTATTTAATTTATTTATTGACAAAGTAGTGAGAAAAATGAATAGGGTAGGGAATAGGGTGAGAATATGGGAGCATGATGGTATATGGGATGCAAATGTGTTGATGCATACGGATGATGTGGTACTTTTGGCTGAGACATTGGAAAATTTGAAAGTATTGGTGGATGAGTTTGTAAAGTGTTGTGATGATTTGGGCTTAAGAGTAAATGCTGGTAAGAGTAAAGTGCTGTGTATGAAAAATGGGGAGGGAGGGGTGAGGGGTGTGGTTGAGGAACATAACTTACAAATTAAAGTAGGTAGGGAGAAATTGGAGCAAGTCACTTTATTTAAGTATCTGGGGGGGATTTTTGGAGAAGCTGATATTAGTATGGGTGATGAAGTTGGTCATAGAATAATAGAAGGGGAGAAGGTGTTATGTGGTTTGAGGGATGTTTGGGATAAAGGAAGGTTACCAAGGGAGGTGAAGGTGAGAATGTTTGAGGGATGTTGTATATCGGTGGTTATGTTTGTCGTTGAATTTAAGTGTTTTTGTGTATCAAGAAATGGAAGTTGAGTGTTTTCTGTTATGTTATTAAATTTACGTGTTTTTTAGTATTCGAGTCATGGAATTTAGTTTTTTTTTTGTGTTTTAACCTAATGACCTTAGGTGTTTTTGTTGTGTCTTAGGGAAAATTAATGAACTTTGGGTGATATAAATAGGAATGATGCATTAGATTGAAGGGTAGAGACCGATACTTCAAACGAAAAAGATTAGCTTTGTGTAGTAGCTGAAGGATTAGGATAGTGAAAATGGAAGTGATGAGGTATTCTAAAGCTAAATTATGGATTTCTTGAAATAGTTACGTTCGGTTTGGTGAAGTAGCTGAAGGAATGGGTTGGAGAAAATCGTAGTGATGAGGAGTTCTAAAGATAAGTTATGGGTTTCCTAAAATGGTAAATATGAGATTAATGAAGTGGGTGAGGGATTGGTTAGGTGAAAATGGTAAGTATGGGACATTCCAAAGATTAGTTAGGATTTTCTTGAAATGGTAAAGCTGGGTTTGTAAGGTAATTGAAGGATTAGATTGGTGAAAATGGTAGTGATCAATAACCGGAAAATTCATCGCTATATCGATCGATATACCGATATATCAGCAAATACCTATATTCCTATCGATATTTTTGGCCTACCTATATTTTCCCAATATCGATATTTTGTTCGATATTTTCTAAATTATATATGGTGATATATCGGTCAATGTTGGCCCTAAATGGATTAAAAAAAGAGCTTAATATCGGTTATGTTGCCAGATTTAGCAACTTTTAGGGTGAAAATGTACTTGGCAACCCTTAAAAAGGGCCTGAAAAGACTATGAACCCTCAAAATTAGCCCCAGGAAAGATCGTGAGGCTGTTCAGGTTGCCTGATTTTGCTACTTCTAGACTGAAACGTATCCAGATTTAGCTCCTTTTTTTAAATTCCCCCCAAAAAGCCAAAGGATAGAGCGTAGGAACAGAAGTTCAATCTCGAAATCTTCGATATATCGATCGAGTAATCGGTTGATTAATCGTCTGGCCCTCTATCGTGCCCTCATTACTACTGAAGCTATATCATCAAAAAAGCGTTTTACAAGTCCTTACGTTTTTTTTCCCATTTCACAAACTATACTCCATGACTAAGCCAATTTTTGGCTTTAGCCAAGAAATCAGAAAAGTTAGCTCTAACATATTTTAATTTATCACGTGGCCGCCTAATAAAAGAATATGCTTTCTCTAGGTTGACTGTTTTATTCTGCAAGCATTTTGATGAGATATTTCTAATTTCAAGCACTTTGGTTTCAAGTGTGTGCAAAAGTATGAATTCAAATTTATCAAAGTGATTCCTAATTGATAGGGCTTCATGTGCCACTGTTTGGTTAGAGCTGTGCAACACAATTTCAGTTCAGCATTTCATGACGAATTTGAAATCATTCCTCAGAGCTATAAGACGCTCTTCACGCTATAATCATGTAGCGGGGCACAATTCTTTCAAGAGTTAAATTTTTTGTTTAGATATAATTTTTTTTAAAAGTTTCATGTAACTCCTGCCACGAAGTAAACTTTCATTGAAAAATACATATATTTTTTAAACAATACCGATGAACTTATTAATCTCGAGAATAATGTGCTTCCGAATCATCTACTACGAAGTTCAAGTTATGCAATCATAGGGAACGTTCTTGACACTAGAAACGATATCCTTTATTCTCTTTTTCAAGCAACGATACCTGCCCCTACATTTTTTAATATCAATTTCATTCTTTATTCAAAAATTCTAAAACTTTACGCTCAAAACTCACACTCGTTTGGTCATTGACTTTTGTGAATTCTAGAAAAGATTCATAATTTTTTAGTTCTATTTTTTCTGAATTGAGTTATGTATCTGATTATAAAACTTATTTCGTCTTTTTTTAAATATTGATGATGTAGTATCATCAATGAGGAAGAGAAAACGAGCCAATCGAATTTTTTAAATAAAGAATTTAATACTGAATTGCTCAATAGGTTAATATTTTCGTTTTGGATATTATGATGTCAGTATTTTGATCGAGTTTTCTCATTAGTTATATGGGCTCTTAGGAGTGAATCTTAACGTGATAAAAGATCTATTATGTTCAAGAAATTGCCAGATTCAGGCCTTATTTTATTTAAACTTTTTTCTGTGACCAATAATTGCTATAGAACACAAGACCATTGAGCGCACAACAATACTACTATGGGAGCAAAAGAAGGAGAAGATTTGATATAAGTGTAAGAATAGAGAGCTGAGTCATCTTTATAAGAATTAACAGAGTTTGCAATGCAGCTGAGGAGGTCGTTGATGAAAAGTAGGAATAGAGTAGGAGAAAAAGAACTAAATATTAGGAACAGAAGATAGGGAACTGAGGAACTAAATTTCTTCAGTAGCATCTACTGTAAATAAAACTTTAACTCAGCTCTCCGTTTAACATCGTGAAATTTTTTGCAAAAACAGTCATATATCCTGACTTTTAACACAAAATTATCCTTACTCCTTAATGTAACATATGTTATTCAATATCTTAATTCTATTAATAACATATTTACAAAATAAACCACCTTTCAATATTTGTTTGATTAATCTTAAATGATCATTATTTGTCCAATAAAATAAAATTATATGAACTTTAATTTTGTCTTTCTAATCTTCATTTTTATTTAGAAAATAAACCAATATTTGTCATTCTACTTACTCTGACTAAATAACGTTTTCTTAAAATTACCCAATTCTACACGCTCAAACATGAACTTGGATTAATGTCGTCTTACGACTTTAATGAGTCAATTCCCCTTTTGAGAACCTGAGGAACTTGAAAAAGAATTAATTACTTGAAGAGGCAGAACTATCTGAAGAGGAAGAACAATCTGAACTATCTCCAGATCAATTCCTTTTCCTTTTTTTCTTTTTTTTTACATTTTGTCAACGAATTTACGTTTATTTCTGATGACTCTAATTTCCTCTTTCTTTTCTCCCAAATAATTTCTTTCTTCGGTCTCAGTTCTTAATTAATTTTCAGTGAGTAGTTTAACTTGCTCTTTTAACTTTTCTATTTCTTTTTAATAGAAACCTATTCAGTTTGCCTTTAGGGTTTGTTAATTCTTTTTCGTTTACAACACATTTTATTTATTTTCCTGAGTTTTCTTGATTTGAGTTGATGTTTCTTTTTCCATTTCTTAATTTTTTAGTACTGTTGTTTCTTTTTTTTGATTTGTTCCCCTTTTTCGTTAAGATTAATTTCCATTATCTTCCTTATCTTTCAGGTAATTTTCAAATCCTTAATATTATTTTCTTTTGTTATTTGGTGGTATTTGTGATCACATGTTTCAGTAAATACATTGAATTTAAGTTTTTTTTTTCTTCAAATTGTATTAATAAATCACTAAAGTCAAAATAAATTTAGTGTAAACGTTGACAAAATGCTAGAAGAGTTATACAAAATTCACTGCATTCGTAGAAATATTGCTCCTTTGTCCTGACTACGTCGAAATAGACATCTTTTATCGACTAGAAGTTACCTAGAAGTAGTTCTAATGATATTAAATTCTAAACACGATTTTTTGTTGAAAGATTTTCTAAAGAACCTATTTGAAAATTTTCTTGTATTAAATTATTTATATTTAAAATTAATTTAGTATTGAAGTATTCATTTCTTTTAGATCACTTTCCAATACTTTCTCTGGCTCTTCTTTTTTATCCTTTTCCAGCTGCTTCCAATTCGTCCGACTCCGACAGCAGTCAGATAGTATATATATATATATATATATATATATATATATATATATATATATATATATATATATATATATATATATATATATATATATATATATATATATATATATATATATATATATATATATATATATATATATATATATATATATATATATATATATATATATATATATATATATATATATATATATATATATATATATATATATATATATATATATATATATATATATATATATATATATATATATATATATATAACATTTGTATATGAATTTCTTACAGATTTCTACCCGAATCTCCAAGGTTGCTATTAACTAAAGATGAAATTCCAAAATTTAAAAAGGTAATGAGAAAAATTGCAGCTAAAAATAGTAGTGTAATAACATCAGGACTTGAGGTCCTTGTTTTAAAAGCCCAAGAGGAAGAAAAGAAAAAAGTGCCTTTCTCACAGATTCTCAAATCTTTTGTTTTGGCAAAGCATCTCATACTGTTCTGTGTTTTGCAGTAAGATATTATCATTACTATTATTATTATAATTAATATATCAGGGGCGGCTAGTGGTAAAATTTAAAGGTGGTTGCATCTGACATTTACAAAACATATAATATATATATAATATATATATATATATATATATATATATATATATATATATATATATATATATATATATATATATATATATATATATATATATATATATATATATATATATATAAAGTAAACCATTCATCTTAATTAAAAAGTTATAAAAATTTAAATTTTTGTAATACCTACCAATAAAAGCATAAAATAAATCTTTTCTGCATAATATATATATATATATATATATATATATATATATATATATATATATATATATATATATATATATATATATATATTATATATATATATATATATATATATATATATATATATATATATATATATATATATAAATATATAAATATATATATATAAATTTATATATAAATATATATAAAAAAAAAAAAAAAAAAAAAAAAAAAAAAAAAAAAAAAAAAAAAAATTGTAAAATACACTAAATACATTTACCCCATACGACTAACGTCAAGACAATATATATAAATATATATATATATATATATATAAATATATATAATATATATATATATATATATATATATATATATATATATATATATATATATATATATATATATATATATATATATATATATATATATATATATATATATATATATATAAACAGTAAACCATTCATCTTAAAAAGTTATAAAAATTTTGAATTTTTGTTACCTACCAATAAAAGCATAAAATAAATTCTTTTCTGCAATAAATCTTTATTTATCTAAAAAGAAAATTCCAAAACTGAGTTATAGCTCAGGAAAACAAAATTGTAAAATACACTATATACATTTACCCCCGTACGACTAACGTCAAGACAATGAGTGTTTGCCAATGTGATTTTGCTTATGTATCTCATAAAAGAAAACGGAATTGACTCAGTATCATAGCACGTGTGGATGACTATTTTATACGTAGCATACATACTAAGATTGAAATGCAAGGAGAAATTATGCCTACCTAATGTACAATAAATTAAAAAATTTTGAATTTAAGCCTATAATCAGATTAACATTTATAATTTTGTCGGATTAGGTGCATATTAATCCCAAGAAGGATCAGTTTGCTCGAAAACATTGAAAAGCCTTTTTACAATGAAAACATTTATATAATAATAATAATAATAATAATAATAATAATAATAATAATAATAATAATAATAATAATAATTATTATTATTATTATTATTATTATTATTATTATTATTATTATTATTATTATTATTATTATTTAGTATAAGTGTAATAATAATAAATATAAAATATTATAAGCTCTGAAGAACAAAAATTGAAATGTGTATACTTCTATTAAAATTTCTTTCAAAATCTTTCTTGCACTATAAACGAAGGTTTGTACTGTCATTTGCAACCACAACGTACTAATAGAAACGCTCGAGCTGGAAGTGTAAATACACAATTCTCTCGTCCGTTATATTAAAGGATGCGTTTGCAAAACTTTTGCAACCACACAGTATTTTTTTCGTTTGGAATAACTGATCAAAATTATATGACGTTTTTCCTTTTGCATTAAATAATGCTTCATTGGATATTATAAGATGCAATTTATTAAATATTTAATATAATAAAAAAAAAATTTAGAAATAAAAAGTTATAAAAAACAGTCGCCCACTAGTTAGTTGAATTTAGTGGTGGTTGCACAAACCTGCAACAACGCCACTAGCCGCCCTATATATATATATATATATATATATATATATATATATATATATATATATATATATATATATATATATATATATATATATATATATATATATATATATATATATATATATATATATATATATAGACAAATATTAAGGTCTGCTAACTCTCGCAGACCGAATACATCTTAAACATCAATGTTTAAAGTTTGCTATAGGGGAATCGAACCCGGGCCCTATAGCACAAAAGCATAGCGTTTTACCACTACGCTGCTGGCGGTTCAAAAAAAAATCCAAGCGAGTGGTAAAACGCTATGCTTTTGTGCTATAGGGCCCGGGTTCGATTCCCCTATAGCAAACTTTAAACATTGATGTTTAAGATATATATATATATATATATATATATATATATATATATATATATATATATATATATATATATATATATTATATATATATATATATATATATATATTTTTATTTATAATAAAAGTCTAAATCCTTTATTTATTGTTTAAAAAGTTATTTATATTATTATAATTTTTTTTTTTTTTTTTTTTTTTATTTTTTTTTTTATTATATAATATATATATATATATATATATATATATATATATATATATATATATATATATATATATATATATATATATATATATATATATATATATATATATATATATATATATATATATATTATTGTGACAAAATATTTTACATTTTTATATATTTTTGACCTTTAATATAGCTTATAGGCTATAGCCAACTATATTTTTGAATACTCAGTTCAACTTTTATTTTGTAACAATGAGAAAATATATCTCTAATATCTTTGTTTTAAAACTATTAATCGTATATATATATATTATATATATATATATATATATATATATATATATATATATATATATATATATATATATATATATATATATATATATATATATATATATATATATATATATATATATATATATATATATATATATATATATATATGTGAAAGCTATATATTTTGTTTTGAGCTAACTTTCATTTTATTTTCGTTAAAAAAAAAAAAAAATAAAAAAAAATAAACCAAAACCATCATTATTTTTTTAGCTGGTATAATGAAAAAAAAAACATGATGGTTTAAGCAATTGGTTTAAACCTAGCAACCCTGATTAGGTCGGGTTGAAACTCATACTTTTGTCGAATTTATAAATTTCGCTCTATGTGGGGACTTTAGCATGTTGATATATCACTTTGTGTGAAATATTTCAGTTGTGCGACCTCCCCTACCCCTCGCATGCAATCCCTCCCATTTTGATGGAAATAGGGATATTTTTAAAATTTCGACGTCTTAAAATTCTACTCTGAAAAATCTACCCACTAATTAATGGATTCAGTATTATATGCATTGTTCTAAACACAGATACTCTAAATCTCATAGTTTCACACATGAACACATACACATATATTCTGAGAACGAATTTGAACTACAGCTTAATGAAATTTTTATTAGTTTCAATTTTCTTGAGTTGTAATATTTCAAAGTTTGGTTTTGAGTAAGCAATTTTTTTATAATTTCAATGTTTATATTAATGTATAAAACAGAAAGAATACTAATATGTACTTCGCTGTGTGTTACTTAGTGATAATTTAATAACTGAAATAGTAACATGTGTTTGTGCTATTTTGTTATATACGTGAAGCACAAATGTCATGTGTACAATATATTGTTTTTAGTATTATGTATAATTGTTTATAAATTGATATATTACATAATTATTATTAATATATTTTAATATTATGTTATATAATATTATACTTATTCACTACTTTATGCTTAAGCTCTCTTACAACTCTACTACTAAATTTATTTGTTCTTTCTATTTATCTCCTAATTCTTCTGACTATAAAAAATTCTTTGACTATTTTAATTCGAAATAGAGAACACTCTTTCTACTTATCTTTTCTCTGAAATTATTATTTTAAGTGATTTCAATGTTCATCATCGCCAATGGCTTTCGTCTTGTTCTCATGATCCATCTAGTGATTTTGCCAACCACTTTTCCATCCAGAACAATCTTGAGCAGTTAGAACAGCTCCCTACCCTTATCCCTGATCGTCATGATGATGAGCCCAATATTCTTGATCTTTTCTTTTCTTCATACTCTCTTTCCTCCAATGGGTTCTTCAGATAAGTTTCTTTTCTCCGTTTCTTATTCTGTCTCTTGAAGTCTTTCTCAAAAACTGCCCCCTTCCTTTGGTGAGGAGACGTTTCTGACACTTCGGTGCCAATAACTGGTCTAACTTGCTGTTGTACTTCTCTAATTTCCCATGGAATGATTAATGCTTCGGTGGGAAAGGTTCCTTGGAATGCGCTGAGGGCATAACCGAGAAAATTCTCTCTGGTGTGGAGGAATACATTTTTTCTTATTTCCCTTGTACCAAACTTAACAAACCTTGGCTTAACTTTGTTTGTCCTTATGTTATTTACCGCAGGGATGCTACCTTCAGATATAACCGTCATTTTCTGTCTTCAAAAATTGACTCAAGGATAGTGGCCTTGGAGCAAGTAACTTCTGATCTTTCTCATTCTCAAATTGGAGCAAAGAAAACGTTTTCTTTTTAAATGCCTCTAAAAGTCAGTTTCTCTACTCAAACACAACCTTCCACTTAGCTATAGCATCATCTTCGAAAAACACAACTCAAACTTTGGAAATATTCTCGGTGTTTGAATGATCATATTACTTCTCCTACCAAATAACCTTCTTAGAGGTTGAGTCACTTGGGTGTTCTGAGGCGTTTTCGTAATTTTCTAATTTCGTTATATATATATATATATATATATATATATATATATATATATATATATATATATATATATATATATATATATATATATATATATATATATATATATATATATATATATATATATATATATATATATATATATATATATGATCGTTGAACTTTTAGCTAATCTGTATTTCTCCACATTCTTATATTTTTCGAGCAGAGGTTTATATTTCACAATTACCAGCGGAATCATTTTCAATCTCCACAACATGACCGGAAATATTTTCATCAACTATTTCATCCTCACAATTTTCGACATCCCTGGAAGTATTATTGGAAATCGGGCCAGCGACTATTTAGGACGTCGAATGTCTTCGGTTCTATTCGAGATCCTTTCTGCAATATGCTTCATTATTCCAATTATATATATAAACAGTAAGTGTATCTTAAGATTAAGTACTTTAGGGTATAATGTATTTTCAAACTTAATGGATTTGCATATTTTTTCTGTTATCGTAAATCTTTATTCAAGATTTGATACATAATACAAATTATCTGCTTATAATTGATGCCTGTTTCATACATTTTAGATAAATGGATTGTAGTTGTGTTTTGTGCAGCTGCGAAGATGTTTTTTGCAGCAATGGCAATTTCAGTCTATCAGCAAATTGGAGAGATATTCCCAACACCTTTGAGAGCAACTGCGTACGGAGTTACTGGGAATGTTGGAATGGCTGCCTCTGTTTTTGCCCCCAGTATTACAGCTTTGGTAATTTAACAATTGATTCTTTCGTATAAATATTTATATAATAAGTCATAAGGAAATCTGAAATGAAAATTGCATATATAGGTCAGTTAATATAATCGTTTTATTTATTCATTAATTTTCCTTCCTAACCGAACCATTCTGAATTATATATATATATATATATATATATATATATATATATATATATATATATATATATATATATATATATATATATATATATATATATATATATATATATATATATATATATATATTATATATATATATATATATAGAGAGAGAGAGAGAGAGAGTAAGGGTGACTTTTGGAGGTCATGTCAGTGATGGTGCTAAGTGAGGGAGTGCCAATGCTAAGTAAGGGGAAATAAAGGAGGGTAGGGACATTGGCCCCACCCTCTTTGGTCAGGTATTTTTAATCCGATAATTCATCCGGCTAATCCCCTAATTAATATGTTAATCCCTTAATTCCCAGCCCTTTTTTGACCTTTTTAATCCTTTATCCCTTAAATTCCTTTCCATTTTTTTATCTTTTTCCTCCACGGCACGTGCCACCCCTGATTTTGGCTTCATTTCCCTCTAATACTAGTGCCAGGGCCTAACTCATGCTCTTTCCTGAGTGACATTTCTAGCACTTTCCAGCATTTTCTAACACTTTCTAGCATTTTCCATCACTTTCTAGCACGTGGCACCCTTGGTTAGACCACTCCGACTTGGCATGAGGGGAGTGTTAGTTCCAGCGACATATGGCACTGAGAGTAAGGTGTAAATGCAAGAGCCTCTTTGCAGAATTGCAATGTTGCAAGGCACCCTTGTGATGCCACGTTTGCACATGCGCACGCACGCACACGCACAACTCTGAATCTGTGACGTCATGGTACTGGATCTTCATGAGACTATGATAGAAATTAATAGAAATATGATAAAGAAATGAATTTGTTGACAGTAGTTATAAAATATTATATAAATTATTATATAAAGTCAGTGATTATGTACGTATTATATAATAAATCATTCGATGTAATGGATGATGTAAAACTAATTATTATAGCAGACTGTGGATATGCAGTTAAACTATCAGATACGAGAAATGGTTGCGCTTTTGCTCCTCGTTCAGGGTATTTTTCGCTAAAAATGTAGCCAATTAGGTTGCGCGTTCAACATATATATATATATATATATATATATATATATATATATATATATATATATATATATATATATATATATATATATATATATATATATATATATATATATATATATATATAATATATTTATATTATTTTTATGTTATATTTTTTATTTCCAATGCTGATGCGATTTCGGATGTTGAATTTTCGAAAGTGCGGATGCGGATGCGGATGCGGATGTTGAATTTTCAAAAGTGCGGATGCGGATGCGGATGCGGATGTTGAATTTTCGAAAGTGCGGATGCGGATGCGGATGTGGATGTTAATTTTGATGAGGATGCGGATGCGGATGCGGATGTCAAATTGATGAGGATGCGGATGCGGATGTTATATATATATATATATATATATATATATATATATATATATATATATATATATATATATATATATATATATATATATATATATATATATATATATATATATATATATATATATATATATATATACATAGTATAAGTATTACTTAGTAAGACGAAGATATAGGAAATTTGTTTGCAGATTTTCATGACCTTGAAAAATGTTGTAGCTTTAGCTCCGCCTACTTTGATGCCAAAAGTATTATTTTCATCACTGATACATATGACGTATAAGTGACGTCATAAAACCTATTGCCTCTTATTTAATTATTAATATTTTAAATACATATTATATATATAATAATATATATATATATATATATATATATATATATATATATATATATATATATATATATATATATATATATATATATATATATATACGGTATATATATATCGAAAATGGGAAATTCGAAACTTATAATCTGGTACAAAGTTATTAAATTTGGCAACACTGTCGTTGCCGTTTTTGTTTATTTAAAAATGGCAAAGAAACCTGCTTCGTGATTGGTCATGAAAACAAAAACTATCTGTTATTGGAGTCGGGCTACCTAATGACGTAAAAAAATAATTAATATTTTTTTTCAATAATAAGCATTATTTTACATGTTATTTCTACAAAAAAGATTTAATTAGATTTTAAATGATTAAAAGAAATACAATTTGCTTCATGAGGGTGTTTATTAAAAAAAAAAAAAAAATAGGCATACACAAAAAGTGCATCACTGTCAATCAGAAAATTATAACATTTATTAATCCTACTAAGTAATACTTATACTATGATATATATATATATATATATATATATATATATATATATATATATATATATATATATATATATATATATATATATATATATATATATATATATATATATATATATATATATATATATATATATATATATATATATATATATATATATTTCACTATCACCTTTCCCACTTTCGTGAGGTGGTGCCAGCCACAATTCCCTCACAAACATAACTATTCTTACCTTTCAACGCTTTCACCACCTCCTCCTATCTGTCTCCACAAATCTTCTACCCTCGTCTAAACTCAAATTCCTTCCATCAAAATCACTCTCACTCCATCCATCCATCTCCACTTCGGCCTTCCCCTCCCCCTACCCTTCCCCTATCTACATCGGATCTACGTACAGTCGTGAACAGAAGTTCGTTCCTATTAAGCTGGAAATAAATATTTATATAAAATAGGGATCATTTCAGATTCAGCCAATCACAGTTCAATTAAGCCCCGCTCAATGTTTTTATTTTCTTTTTATTCAAAATAGAGCTTTTATGACATGATTTCCATTTTATATAAATATTTATTTCCAGCCTTATAAGAACGAACTTCTGTTCACGACTGTACCTTGCCAACCATTCTGTTCTCTTTCATTCTTCACATATGTCCAAACCATTTTAGCACATACTCCTCCTCTCTATCAATTACACCCTTCTTCCATTTACACATCTCCCTTATTCTTTCATTTCTAATCCTATCAATCCTTCTCAATTTATATATCGCTCTCAAATCTTTCATCTCAAAGATATTGAAACTTTTTCTCGACCGAGCACTTATCGTCTATGTTTCACACACATACAATACAGAAGGTGAACACATACATTCAAACATTCTTATCTTTATTTCTTTCGAAATTTTTCCTTTCTTCCATACTTTTCTTAGGCCCCCCAATACTTTCATTCCTTCTACCACTCTGTTCTTTATTCCTTTTTCCGTCCCACCCTTACCTTCCACCCAACATTACTAGATATTTGAATTCATTCACCTCCTCAAGTTTCCATTCTCACACTTCTACAAATCAATTCCTCCCTCCACATTTCCTAATCCCCACCTCCAATCCTCATAACTTTATTCTTTGCTGGATTGAATTTCAATCTGTGTTTGCACATTTCCCTTCAAACTCTCTCACAAGTATTCTCATCTTTTCTTCAGATTCTGCCACCAGCACATGCCGCATCATCTGCAAAAAGTAAAACATTCACTTCACATTCACCCTCCATATTTCTCAACGTAATACTCTTCCCTTCTCTCTCCATTCTTCTAAGTAAACCATTCATCAATAGATTAAATAACATGGAGATATTACAAACCCCTGTCTCAATCCCACTCCTATGCTAAACCAATCCGATAGTTCTCTCTTCACCCTCACTCTTGATCTACAATTCGCATATATATATATATATATATATATATATATATATATATATATATATATATATATATATATATATATATATATATATATATATATATATATATATATATATATATATATATATATATATATATTAGTGATGGATCGGATGTCATATTTTCTAATTTGCGGATGCGGATGCGGATGTTTTTGGAGAAGTGCGGATGCGGATGCGGATGCGGATGCGGATGGGATGTTGAATTTCCGAAAGTGCGGATGCGGATGAGGATGCGGATGTTGAATTTTCAAAATGCGGATGCGGATGCGGATGCGGATGCGGATGTTGAATTTTGTGCGGATGCCATCACATATATATATATATATATATATATATATATATATATATATATATATATATATATATATATATATATATATATATATATATATATATATATATATATATATATATATATATATATATATATATATATATTATATATATATAGGCTTAGGTGGAGATTGTTTCTGAGTTTCGATAATTTTTATATCGATATTTTTTATGTCGATATTTTATTTTTATCGATATTTTCCTGCCTATAATTAGCCCTAGGCTACTATGTCGTGCAAACGTTCTTGTGTACGTTAGGTCTCTTTTACGGCAAATTCTTGTGTAGGTTAGGCCTCTTTTTAAGGCAATTTCGGTAGTTCAGGTTATGATAAGTCGAATTAGGTTCTGCTAGAAAAGTAAGTAATAATAATTGTGTCTATGTCTAGTAATAGTACCTCGTACCTCTGCAACTCTCTTGTTTACGATAGGCTTCTCCGATATTTTCGATTTTCGATATTTTTTAACAATTGAAACTCAGAAACAATCTCCACCTTTACCATATACATATATATAATATATATATATATATATATATAATATATATAATATATATATATATATATATATATATATATATATATATATATATATATATATATATATATATATATATTGTTATATTATTGGGTGTACAACTTACAATTATTTTCGTCTTAGAAGTACGCCATCAAAATAGTTTGGAGATCGCTGGAATAAATACATGTATATTTAGTATGTAGTAGCAAAAAAACTGAATTATATAGGCCTACCATAGCTTTCATGTTATTATGATCCTTAACTATCGTGCTATCGTCAAACTAAAGAAAAACTTAAAAATATAAATTAAAGGTTTTTGCTCTTATAGTACAATAGACTCTGAATGTAGCCGAAATTAATCATTCTTTCTGTTAAAAAAAAATAAATCATACAAAGATCAAACACTATGTTAACACGTTGATTGCCGCGTGGCTACGCCTGCGGCCCGCGCCTTTGCCCCCCCCATGTGCCTAGTGATACGCAGGCGGCCCGCGGTACACAATAATTTCAAGGTTATAAAATAAACTGGCGCGTAGATGCGAGTTCTTTCAATTTAAGCACGGCACCTCAGGAAGGGATTTTTTTCAACATTGGTAATAGAATTTTTGCTTTTTTTTTTTTTTACTTTACCCCGTGACAGCCGGCAGGTCACACATGGAAACTAAAAAAACAGTGGATTTTCATGATTATATGAAAATATTTGGAATATATATATAAATTGACATATATGTACATATAAATATTGTTGCTAGGTTGAATTCAACCACTACCATATTTTTCATATTTTTCATTAAAGGCACACCTGTAATTAAAAAAATAATACATTACGGCAGTCAACGTGTTAAAGCAATTAAACATACATAAAAAATACCTTTTTGCGCGCGCGAGCGTTTTTTTTTTTACTGAAGCGTGATTACGTCTCACAACTCCTCGTCTATCTTCAATTCCTCTGATTGGTTGGAATTTTTTAAAGTTAAATAACGATTCTTTCTTTGCAATTTTAAATTCACATTGGTCAAAACTCTTGCATTTTCGTCACTTGCCATTAAAAAATCCCTCCGAGAATGGCAGTGCTAGATTGAAAAAGTTTAACCGCATTATAATATTGGAATGGTGGAACTATTGTATCTAGACAATGTTATTATGTAATAATATTCAGTAATTGTGTAACTATCATGCAATATTTCAGCGAAAAAGTTACCAGAAGTATATGATGATATCATATTAATACGATAAATGAATGTGTTATGCAAAATATCACGTAACAACCACAAATACATAATTTAGAGGTCAAGGTTCGAATCCTCAATAGCAGTATATATATTATAAATTTTATTCCACTGATTATGTGGTAATTATACTTACGTATTGATCTGCAGGTTTTTGAGGATAGAACTGACCCGTTACCCTACTCCCGAGTGTAGTCGGAGGGGTCCTTTGGGAGTGTAGTCATGGCGATTGACCATGAACATTTCCAATGTGATTCCTTTTTGTACCATCAGTGGTGTAGTGGTTAGCGCAATGTCTTACCATCTTAGAGGTCAGGGTTCGAATCCTCAATAGCAGTATATATATATATATATATATATATATATATATATATATATATATATATATATATATATATATATATATATATATATATATATATATATATATATATATATATATATATATATATATATTTTCAGGGTCAGAAGAATCAAGCTATACCTTATTATATTAATGTGTGCCTTTAGCTTTCTTTGTGCCTTAATTTGCTCATTTCTTCCTGAAACTTTGGGT
Source organism: Armadillidium nasatum (assembly GCA_009176605.1). Lineage (NCBI taxonomy): Eukaryota > Metazoa > Arthropoda > Malacostraca > Isopoda > Armadillidiidae > Armadillidium > Armadillidium nasatum. Next base: position 4,013 of record SEYY01022197.1, on the reverse strand, counting down.
CTTCCTTATCCACAGACTATGAGAGAAGCCATTAGTATAGGCAAAAATCAGCCTTATTTCTCAATAATATATAAAGGGAATGTTCACAAAAGGCGTCATCAAACGAAGGCAAAGAAAGTCAGCACGTTAGATGTATCTGAAAGCAAAAGCTTAAAAATATGTTCTTTGCATGTAATATTATAAAAGTTGATTAGATATATATATATATATATATATATATATATATATATATATATATATATATATATATATATATATATATATATATATATATATATATATATATATATATATATATATATATATATATATATATATATATATATATATATTATATATATATATATATATATATATATATATATATATATATATATATATATATATATATATATATATATATATATATATATATATATATATATATATATATATATATATATATATATATATATATATATATATATATATATATATATATATATATATATATATATATATATATATATATATATATATATATATATATATATATATATATATATATATTATTAATGTGGCACATGTGTGGGCGTTATCAAAAAAGATATAAAAACTTCTGCTATATATATATATATATATATATATATATATATATATATATATATATATATATATATATATATATATATATATATATATATATATATTAATTTAAAATTATTTTATTATTATTATTATATTATAATTATTATGGAAAGTTCACATTATAATATTTGATTACTTTCAATCTAATATACGTATATCTTTTTTTAAGACTTGGGAGGTCTGTGCTTATGTGTTAATTAAGAGGTAAATGTTAAAGTTCAACAGTCTCATTTTCAAAAGGCTCATAAAAGAGGCCCGTATAAAAGAGGCTCTTCTGCATTTATTTGAAACAAATAAATAACTATATAAAACATGTACTTATAAATACATACACCTGTATTATTGAGTGAATCAATGCTAATATTATGGGTATTATGATCATTTAATATTAACATTGGCGTAAACAATTATTATCATAATTATACATTATTCATTATTATTAATGATTATAAATTATTAATATTTATAATTTTATTTCATTGATATTTACTCTAAAACTCGTATTGTAAATAAAGTTTCAAATGAAAACTTTTATTTAAAATTATTATTTCTCATCGGAAACATTATTATTATTGTTATTATTATTATTATTATTATTATTATTATTATTATTATTATTATTATTATTATTATTATTATTATTATTATTATTATTATTATAATTATTATTATTATTATTATTATTATTATTATTATTATTATGCATAAGGAGGTGGAGTGTCAATATACGTAAGGAATGAATTTTGAAACAAAGTAAAAATAATCACATCAATCCAGAATAATATCATCGAAGCACTTGCTATTCAAATTAACACCAAACAAATTAAACAAAATATAGTCGGAATATACAGACCACCAAACTCTTCAAGAAATGTGTTTATACAGGCTCTGAGTACCTTAATTCAAACCCGCTTAAATAATTCAAATATTTTGATTGCTGGTGACTTTAATATAGATATGCTGAACAAAAACCCCTCATTAGGAGCCACTCCTTTGCAGAACCTTATGACATCACACGGATTTATAAATTATATCACACAGCTCACTAGGAATAACAATATTGAAAATAGAAATCCCACCCTATTAGATCACATTTGGGGAAACTTAAGTTGCAATACGAAATCTTTTATCATCCAGACTGATCTTACGAATCACTTTCCTTGCATTGTACAATGGAATATAAATAAAACCAGTAACCTAACAACTATCAAATTCAGAGAAGATAAAGAAACTAACAATGGAATTTTAATAGATAAAGTAAAAGAAATTGACTTTTCTTCTATACATAATGAACAAATAGACATAGACTCAAGATTCAGTACTTTTATCAATTAAATATATAGGTGTTATCATGAGACCTCCCAAATTAAAAACAAGCAGCTAGGCTGTAAAAGGGTCCATAATCCATTGTTAACACCAGGGTTATTAAATTCAATAGATCCAAAACACAAACTCTACCGTAATTACAAACGAGGCATCATACCCCTTCAATTATATAACAATTATAGCAAGCAATTAAAAGCACTATTAAAAAAGGCGAAAAGAAAATATTACACTAATAAATTCTGCGAGGTAAACAATAATTCAAAAGCAACTTGGAGCCTCATAAACAATCTAATCAACTTAGTGCACCTCACATTTCAAATTCGAAAACATTACCCCATTAGATGTCTAAAATATAATAGCTGGCTTAAAAAATAAAAAAATGTGATATCTTGAGTCTCCCAAACCACAAATACAAACTTGTGACTGACATCATTTCTACCCCACTAGCTCACTTATTCAATGTTTCAATCCTTTTAGGCGTTTTCCCCTCTACCCTCAAAATTTACCGTGTTACTCCCATATTTAAGAAAGACGATTCCTCCCACCCTAAAAACTATAGATCAATATCCATTACACACACGATTTGCAAATTATTCGAAAAAATAATATTTGAGCAGCTGACTGAATATCTCAATTCAAACTCACTATACTTGGCAATTTTTAGTTCGGCTTCAGAAAAGGCCGTTCAACCTCGGACGCGCTTATCTGTCTGACAGAAAAACTTTACAAAAATTTAGAAAATATAGACTCCTCCTGCCCTTCTGCTACTAGATTTCATCAAAGGGTTTGACACAATAGACCACGATATTTCATTAACAAAGTTTAAAAGTCTGGGTTTCGATGGACTAAACTTGCAGTGGTTTGAAACTTACCTCAAAGGTAGACAACAAGACGTAAAGCTAGATGATATACTTTCTAACACGCAACAAATAAAAACTGGCGTTCCACAGGGGTCTATATTTGCACCACTTCTGTTTTCAATATATACAAATGACTTAATAAACTCACACAACTCTTTCTCAGTCTCGTTCGCAGATGATATATCTATATTGATCAATGACAATAACCCCGAAATACTCTTCAAAAATGTTGAAACCTCTTTAACAAACATCATGAGATGGGTCGACTCAAATAAACTATCATTAAACATACAAAAAACCTCCTACATTATAATAAACAATAAAAACGTAGGAAATAATTTTAAAAGCGAACTAAAAGATATTGAGCTAACCCGGTCAAATACCGTTATGATCCTGGGAGTCATAATAGATGGTAAGCTAACATTTAAAGAACACATAAACACATTAGTAAATAAACTCGCAAAGTATATGTACATCCTTGTTAAATTAGCTAAATCCATTCCACACAATGTTGTACAAAAAATATATTTTTCACACATTCACCCCCACATACTGTACTGTCTACCTGTATATGGATCAACAACCAAATCTAACACACATCAATTTATAACAATGCAAAAACGAAACATAAGGCTTCTTAGCGGCAGCAGAGATTTTTATAGTCATACACTACCTGCATTCAAAAAAACTCATCATATTGCAATTTGATCATCTTCTAAACCTCTCCCTCCGAAAGGAAATGCACAAAGTAGTAAACAATAACACATGCGAATTCCTAAAACCTAACCATCAAAACAATCAAACTGAGAGAGGAATAATCTTAAGAAACAACACAAACCTTCAAACCCCTTTCTATAGGCTCACCAAAGCACGACAAGCAGTTAGTTACGCCTCCACCATACTATATAACAATCTCCCTGACGACACAAAATATGAAAGATTAATAAAATCATACTCGCGCAAAATTAAAAATTGTTCATTAATTCGTATTGTTCCCTTATTATTATTATTATTATTATTATTATTATTATTATTATTATTATTATTATTATTATTATTATTATTATTATTATTATTATTATTATTATTATTATTATTATTATTATTATTGTTAATTATTATTATTATATAAATTTTTTTTTTTTTTTTTTTTTTTTTTTTTTTTTTTTTTTTTTTTTTTTTTTTTTTTTTATTATTATT
>SEYY01022196.1:67500-70000 GCA_009176605.1 Armadillidium nasatum | reverse complement strand
GCAAGATTGAGTGTTTGAATATTCAGATTTACCGTGAGAAAAATTCCATTAGGTCTCTGTACACACACACACACACACACACACACACACACATAATATAATATATATATATATATATATATATATAATATATATATATATATATATATATATATATTATATATATATATATATATATATATATATATATATATATATATATATATATATATATATATATATATATATATATATATATATATATATATATATATATATATATATATATATATATATATATATATATATATATATATATATATATATATATATATATATATATATAATATATATATATTTATATATATATATATATATATATATATATATATATATATATATATATATATATATATATATATATATATATAATATACAGTATATAATATATATATATAATATATATATATATATACTGATATATATATATATATATATATATATATATATATATATATATATATATATATATATATATATATATATATATATATATATATATAAAATATGTATAGGAACTTTCGTGCTATTTGCAACATTTTCAAGGCAAAGTTTTTAATAATCCAAAAGTACTAATTATTTTTACTTTTTCCTTCTCGATATTCTGTGTAGATATTTTTTCGTGTATCAAAGAATAAGTTTCCCTAGTATATGTGTGTATATGTATGCATGTATGCATGTCATATATATATATATATATATATATATATATATATATATATATATATATATATATATATATATATATATATATATATATATATATATATATATATATATATATATATATATATATATATATATATATATATATATATATATATATATATATATATATATATATATATATATATATTATATATATATATATATATTATGTAGGCGTGAGTGATTAAAATTTTATAGAAAAATTCCTGAAATTGCTAACCATTATTTTAACTAATAATACCTCTTTTTTATGGGAATTTTTTTTTTATATATATATATATATATATATATATATATATATATATATATATATATATATATATATATATATATATATATATATATATATATATATATATATATATATATACGGTGTCTGAGACGAAAGCCCGTAATTTGAACTGTATGTAATACAACATGTATTCTATGCATTCGGAAGATTAATACAACAATGGATATACATATTTTGGAAGTTTTATTTTCACAGTCACACCATTTCTACATGTGCCCCACCTCCAGGTAGCCTGTAACATCTGTTTCGTAACTGTCTCAATAGCAGCTCTAATCCTCTCACAAAGCTCTTCCAGAGTTGACTCTTTGAAAGAGTACACCATGTCCTTAACGTATTCCCACAGGAAGAAATCCAGGGAAGTAATGTCGGGCGACCTCGGGAACCAGATAATTGAACCACCTCTCCCAATTCTATTTTTTGTGGGAATTCGTCCGTCAATGTGTTTTGTTAGTGTAGAGGTGGCCCATCCTGCTGGAAGAACAGGTGTTTATGTTGATGTCTTATCGAGGGAACACATAAATAACTAACATATCAAAATATATGTGACCAGTGATAGTTTTCTCTGCAAAGAAAAAAAGTCCAATAACATCCTTCATTAAAGCCATCACCAATCGTTAACATTGGGGCTGTCTCGTTGATACTCTATGGTCTCTCGAGGAAGTTCACTACCCCAAATACGCACGTATTGTCTGTTGACCTTACCACTGAGGTGAAATGTTGACTCATAGGAAAACATAATCTTCGCCAAAAAGTTGTTGTCTCTTTCGATGCGCTGAAGAATGTCTGCCGCAAACGTTGCTCGTTTGAGTTCATCGTCGGGTTTGTTCTCATGTAACAATTGCATTTTGTATGCATTAAGCTTAAGGCGCTTGTGTAACTTATCGTGGATAGTTGATTTCGAGAGACCAAGCTCATGTGACGCCATACGAATAAATTTTCTAATAATTCTTGCAGATGTGTATAACGGTAGAGTGAATGACTCACGAATTCGGAAGGGCTGGTCTAATCCCTAATACGGATCCCCCTCCGCTCCCCCCAAAAATATATCTAAAAACTTTCTTGGAAGTTCCCCCTCTTCGAATAATTTCATGCTCCTGAGGTGTAAACTTTTAAAAATGAAAAAAAGAAAGTGAAAAAAGAAAAAGAAAAAGAAAAATAGAAAAAGGAAAAAGAAAGAAAGAAAAAGAAAATAGAAAAAGAATAATAGAAAAGGAAAAAATAAAAATAAAAAAATGAAAAGTAAAAAAGGAAATAACTTATTTTCGAATTTTGTTGAACTCAAAGTCGAAATTCCAAGTAAAAATTGCATTTTCAGAAATTCCACATTTATGTATAAAAATATAATCGGAATAAAAATTAGATAGATATTAAGGGTCGACTTTCGGTTTAGGAAACAGAATCGGAAAATTTAAACGTGGATAACCGAAATCGGAAAATTTAAACGTGGATAACCGAAATCGG
>SEYY01022196.1:50000-52500 GCA_009176605.1 Armadillidium nasatum | reverse complement strand
TATATATATATATATATATATATATATATATATATATATATATATATATATATATATATATATATATATATATATATATATATATATATATATATATATATATATATATATATATATATATATATATATATATATATATATATATATATATATTAATAACAATAATTAAAAAAAAGCATATCTAAAGCAAATATAATAAATAAATAGAAAAGTTATAACTGTCGCTATTAAAGAACTGAATTGAGAAGAGTGACGAATTGTAATTAAATTATTACCATAAGATTTTATTAATGTTTATTCATTGTTGATTCCCATTTAATTTTTAAATGAAGCATCAAGTGTTTAAATGTATAATGTATAATGAATTAAATATATATGTTATTAATGTAAAATGTATAATTCAAATGTATTAAGATTAAATGAATGGTTTCATCACCACTCTTACACTTAAAATACATGATTTTGATGTATATTTGAGAATATTGTATGCATGATATACTTCCAAGAAAGATTGTGGAGCAGGATAGCCGCAGAGTTTTTGATGGAGTTGGCTCCGGAGTCAGTCTTAAAATAATAATAATAATAATAATAATAATAATAATAATAATAATAATAATAATAATAATAATAATAATAATAATAATAATAATAATAATAATTTTAAATTCCTACAGAATACTGATAAATGAGTCAGGAGTCGGAGCCTCATTCTAAAATTGATGGAGGATGAGCCGGAATGAAATCGGAGCCGTATAATTTTAAAATGGTGGAAGTTGAGCAGAAGCCCAGTAAAAAAAAATTGACCGGGTCAGCACTCATATACTTTGCTCCTGCGAAACTTTTTAATTAAAAAGAACATGAAATATGAGGATACAAGCATTCAAATGCATTGTTGATTAACTTTACGTCATATAATAAATATATAAATAAATAAATATATAAAGTTTGTCATGAGTTTTATCCGCATCCTCATCTATGCGAGAAGGTAAGTTTCATACTAGGACATCCGGATATCAGGATATAAGAATTTGAGGATGTCAGAATAAATGTCAAAGAAGTTTTGGTGTCATATTCAATAAAGAAATAATGCAAAACATTCATTTCCTCTCTTACATATACATTAAAACACACACACACACACACACACACACATACATATATATATATATATATATATATATATATATATATATATATATATATATATATATATATATATATATATATATATATATATATATATATACCTGATACCTGACTCTGATCTATTTTGGATTTCAAATTAGGGCAGAGAAAACATGGTCGTTTTCAATACCACCAAAACTCAATTCCTCCATGTCTCTACTCAACACAATCTTCAACACAACTATGATATCTTCTTCGAAAACACTCAACTCAAACCTTCATCTTTCCTTAATGTTCTAGGTGTTTCTTTTTCTCGTGATCTCTCTTGGAAAGATCACATTGCCTCTCTTAGATCTAAGCAAGCTTCTAAGAGGTTAAGTATTCTGAAGCACCTTCAGTATTTCTTCCTTCCACCCCAATTGCATTGCTCTGCACAAGGGTGTTGTTCGCCCCTGTATGGAGTGCGCCTCACACATCTGGGGTGGTTTCATAAATACAGCTCTCCTTGAAAAGTTGGAGTCTAGGGCTTTTCGCCTTATCAACTCCTCCTACTCTCACTAATTCTCTTCAGTCTCTTTCTGCCCGTCTAACTGTTGTGTCACTCTCTCTATACTATCTCTATTGCAGTGGACTGCTCTTCTGAACTCTCTCGTCGCATACCTCCTCCATTGAGAAAGGCTCGTGTGCGATTCGTCTTTCTGCACAGTATCATTCTTTTTCTATCCAACTTCAATACTTAATAGCTATGCTTAATCTTTCTTGTACTCTACTAGTAAAGTCTGGAACATACTCCCATCCTCTATTTTCCCAAATTCCTATGACTTACACACCTTCAAATGACGTGCATCAGGTCATGTCGTCCTTTAATTTTACCAGGTTGCCGACTTTCCTTTCCTAACTCTGGTGGAAATTATAGTAAGGCCTCTGGCCTTTGCCCATCAGAGGTGAAATATTATATATATATATATATATATATATATATATATATATATATATATATATATATATATATATATATATATATATATATATATATATATATATATATATATATTATATATATCTGTTCAGTCTTGCTCTCCAGTTTCTCCGATCTGCAAAAGCGTTGCTCCTCAGCTTATTCAGGTTATGGAAGCCATGTTTCCCAAGCACCGCCGCCTCCACCTCATCTTTCTACCTCCTCCTCGGTATCCTCTCGGTCTTCTTCCCTGAGGTCTCCACTCCCAACACCTTTTCACCAACCTTTATTCATCCATTCTTTCCAGGTGACCAGTTACCTTAGTTGAAACTTTTCTGTCTTATTTATTACTTTGGCAAATGCTAACGCAAAGTCCTTCCTAGTAAACTCCTCTTCCTTCTCAATCAATTCCTGAAA
>SEYY01022196.1:30000-32500 GCA_009176605.1 Armadillidium nasatum | reverse complement strand
TATCTTGCATGTTAATTTAGACTTTAGATAACTTATAAACTATATGTTGCATGTGTAATAATTTAATTGGCTTGATTGCTGCATGCGGAATTTTTTTTTTATTATTGGGACAGTCTTGATATGCCCACGTAACTTTTAACTGTCCCTAATTTTTTATGTTCTTATGCTCAGGTGTTCTTATGTTCGTATGTCCTCATGTTCTTATGTTCAGAGACTGTTGATGTTTATTTGAAGGATTTCGATTATTCTGACGTTTAAAGTTTAGTGTAGTAAAGTTATTGGTATTGTGGTTGTTAAGGTACTGAAAGGGGAGCATTTAATCTAAACACAACTTTATTAAAAATGTTAGACGTCTACAAGAGGCCCATTAAAAAAAGAGTAAAAGAAATTATAATTAAATAATAAAGTAATAGTCAACATACCGCAAAACATGGTGATTGAAATTCATTAAGTCCAAAGAAATAAGAAGAAAAAAAGTTAATTAACATACATAAGATAACTTATGATTGGTAGAAAGATGTTAGGTTATTTAATCTATTGATGGATGTGTAGTTAGGGAAATGAAGAGGGAAGAGAATGGTATTAGATTGGGAAGAGTGGCTATCTACCGTGGCTCCAACAGTAGAGTTGAATGACTCACGTGCTTGAGGGCGCCGGTTTGATCCCACTTGGGGTTCCTAGGTATATACTACTTATAAAAGTTCCTCTTCTAGAATACGGCAATGCCAGTGAGATGTTAACTTTTTAATTAAAAAAAAGGCAGAGGTCTAGAAGGATAAAACAAAATCTTGAGGTAGGTCACCATTGAACTAATCAAGGGGATTCGTTCATTTAAAAGACTTTCTGTAACAAAAAAGGATATAGTTAAGGATATAATGGATAAATGTAGAGGATCTCATAAATTAGATATAATCTAGTATTCTATTTCCAGATATAGCATTTCAATATATATATATATATATATATATATATATATATATATATATATATATATATATATATATATATATATATATATATATATATATATATATATATATATATATATATGTATTTGGGTGTGTTTGTTTATATATATAAGTTACACAGATTCATAATAATTCTGAAAAGAATTCTATATACGCTCTAAAATCAAGCATTTAACAGGAAAAGTGGAACAAATTCTAAAACGTCAGTATGTGTGTGCGTGTGTGAGTGTGTGCGTGTGTGAGTGTTTGCGTGTGTTTTCTTTGGAAAGAACCAACGAAGCGAGGTATTTTTGTTTGATTAAAAGATGTTGCAAGCCAAGCCCAAAAATATCCTTTCGTTAATTGAAACAATTAGTTTGTTTATGAAGAAATTCCCTCACTCGACTTATTGTTTGATTGTTTCAAATCTTCCGAATTTTTCGCTTCACTTATATATATATATATATATATATATATATATATATATATATATATATATATATATATATATATATATATATATATATATATATATATATATATATCCAAATTCTTGCAATGTGCAAGGTTTGAAAGAGGGTATGGGTTAAAAGAAACTTTATTTTCAATAAAACTTGACTTTCTTAAACCTGATTAAGCAAAGTTAAAAGCAGTAGAATGATATTAATAATACGATTCACTTCTCTGGGACACAGGCGAAGTTATTTATATACTGAATAGATTAATGATGAACCAGTTATGTATTTTCTGAAACTTTGTAGCAGTTATAGAGCAAAGCTATCCCTGATTTCCTTTAACTAATCTTATCATTTTTTTTTATATATTTGACCCACTGAAGATGACCTCAAAGCAAGACGCTCAGGAACTGTATCTTTGACCTTAATGAACACCTCTCGTGCCTTGGTCTTTTGGCATCTTTGTTGTTCATTTAAAATCGTCAAATTTTAGTACTTTTTTAACTCATTAATTGGGGTAGTGTCACTCGATTTTCCCATTTTTCATTCAGCGTCAAAATAAGAAGCCCTTTAAAAACACAATTTTGTATCGACATTTGCAATTTTCATTAAAAAATATAATAATATTTATAAATTATATTTACTATTTAATTCATTAAATGACATAAAATATAATTATAAAAGACATAAATATTATATATAATATATATATATATATATATAATATATATATATATATATATATATATATATATATATATATATATATATATATATATATATATATATATATATTATAAATAAAAAAAAAATTTTTATATAATATATATTATATCTATGTATTTTTTTAATTTTTTAAATTTTTTTTTTTTATTTTTATATATTAATAATTTAATATATAATTACAAAATTAAAAGATAACGAATATATATATATATATATATATATATATATATATATATATATATATATATATATATATAATATATATATATATATATATATATATATATATATATATATATTATGCATGTTATATGTCTGTTATCTTTGTATGTACGCAAGTAATAATGCATCAAATATTTTATGTATATGTAT
>SEYY01022196.1:15000-20000 GCA_009176605.1 Armadillidium nasatum | reverse complement strand
ATATATATATATATATATATATATATATATATATATATATATATATTATATATATATATATATATATATATATATATATATATATATATATATATATATATATATATATATATATATATATATATATATATATATATATATATATATATTTATATATATATATATATTCTGGAACCATGCTTTGGTTTGTTTATGGACACTTTTAGTGGATTTGAAAGTTGTCCTATTCAAAAGCAAATAGCTATGCTAGGAATGTAACACTAGAACAAATTACTCAGAGAATCATCTTCTTATGAAGAAATTTTGTTCCTCAAAAATTGTCCTTTTTATGACGAACATTTTTCTTCAAAAATTTTCTTCAATTAATGAAATTTCTTACTTCAGTGCGTGAAATATAATAAAAAGTTAAAACAGATTTCTACAGTTTGTAATTTTATTTCTAAATTTGAATGGTGATGAGCAAGTTCGAAGACGACAGTCAGTAAATGATAGCTTCTTTTTTCATTAATTGGAAGGAAAAAAATTTTCAGTCTTAAAATGTGGTAAAAACTCTATTTGAACATGTGATAATATTTTTTTTTTCCTTTTAACCGAAATGAAGAAAATAAATTTCTGCTTAAAAGTCTGACAAAATTATTGGTGGCAAATTTGTGTAGCATTTTGGCAGAATTAGCAAAAAAGAAATATGTTCTTCATTCATAGAAACAGATTTCTCCAACTTCTCTTGAACAGTCACATTTCTCCCCAGAGAAAGAAACTTTGATTCTCTGCGTACCACCTTTCATATCTTTCGTATACCTCCAATTAAAAAAAATGGAAAATAAAGTTTTTTTTTTTTGTTTTTTTTTCTAACTTCAAACCAAAATTCCTTTACTTATTTACACAAAATAATCTTAGACAAAATTATATCTTCTTCGAAAACAAGCAACTCAAATCTTCTTCTGTTTTAACATGCACGGTATTTAATTTTCTCTTGATCTTTTTTGGTAAGATTATATTATCTTTCTCACTAAACAAACTTCTAAGCCGATGGTTGCTGTGTGTCACATTCAGAACGTCTTCACACAACAACCTACAGCTGCATGCATTGTATATATACACGAGCATCATTGACCTCTTTTATGGAGAATGCATCGCATAACTGTGATGATTTCACTATTTGAAAATGTGGAGTATAGAGCTTTACGACTAATCAAGCTTCTCCTGCTCTTACCGAGTCTCTCCAAACTCCTTCTAGTTGACGAAATATTGCCTCACTCTCCTTATTTTTAATAAAATGAGCCACTGCTACTTTGAGTACTTGTTCTCCCCGTTTAAGGAGAGCTTGTGAGTCTCTGCTTTGCACACATTAACATTAATTCGTTTACCAGCTCTCTGACTCTAGATTGTGTTTGTTTGCTTGTTCGTACATATACTCTACGGTTTAAATCTGGAACGCTGTTCCTCTTTCTATATTTCCAACTCCCATTATTGACTTCCACATTTTGAAGAGGATCGTGTTAGGTAATATCAGTCAGTGGCGGCTCGTGTAAACTTGGCAAGGAGGGGCTTCACTATATATATATATATATTATATATATATATATATATATATATATATATATATATATATATATATATATATATATATATATATATATATATATATATATATATATATATATATATATATATATATATATATATATATATATATATATATATATGATTATAATATATATATTATATATATATATATATTATATATATATAAATATATATATATATATGATATATATATATATATAGTATATATTATATATATATATATATATATATATATATATATATATATATATATATATATATATATATATATATCTATATAATATATTATATATATAGATATATATATATATATATATATAATATATTTAATTTAAAGAATCAATTTTTCACTAACTCAGGTGTAAATTTTGAAAGGCCATGATCTTATATCTATTATATTATATATATATATATATATATATATATATATATATATATATATATATATATATATATATATATATATATATATATAATATATATATATATATATATATATATATATATATATATATATATATATATATATATATATATATATATATATATATATATATATATATATATATATATATATATATATATATATATATTATATATATATATATATAATATATTATATATATATATATATATATATATATATATATATATATATATATATATATATATATATATATATATATATATATATATATATATATATATATATATATATATATATATATATATATATATATATATATATATATATATAGTATATTTATATCCGTGTGTGTAAGTGTCTAGGCAAAGAAATATTTTAATTACAACTAAAACAAGTTCTAAATTTTCAGACAAAATATTGAAATATAATTTCCAATTATTTTTGAAACTATAATAAAAAAAATCATTCATGTTTACTTTTTATGATTTTTAATTATAAACATGATTAACATGAAGAGCAAATTATTTTAGAGTTTTGAGGAATGTTAACATTCAAGGTACTTTTGACATTTTTAGAGAATGTTTTTGTTCTTGATTTCAAGAAATAGTGGACTGATAGTTTAAGGATAATTTTTTATTTCAAGAATTATTGATAATATTTCAAGATATTAATAAAAGTTAAAGACATATGAATCATTTTTTTAAGGATATTTTTCTGGGTATTTTTAAATTAAATCATCTTTTCGATTTTAATGATACTTAACATCGATATATTGATTATTGATTATTTCATCAACACTCAAGGATTGGGTGATGGGATGAGGTACAATGGGCAAAGGCCCCGATAAGAAAATGAATCATAATACAAAATTTTCATTTAAAAAAAATAAAAAATAAATAAGTCAAAATCGATGCCGTATTATATAGTTAAAAATTATTATTTTTTTGCTTTTTATTTTCTATTTATTTTTCTTTTTAAAAACTAATTTCAAGCGTCTTCAGATAATTTTTTAAATGTATCTTTTTTTAAAAAAATAAAACAATAAAAAATAAAAAAAGTTAAAAATAAGGGAATTAACTAACTGTTAAAACCAGCAATAGCAGAAATAGAATAAAAATTTAAAACACACAATATTTCAAGGAACTATATCCTTCTCATCTGGTGAGACAAGATTAAAAGAAGTTAAGAAAAAGCTTAACTTCTTTTAATCTTGTCGCACCAGATGAGAAGGATTATAGTTCCTTGAAATATTAGTGTGTTTTAAATTTTTATTCCTATTTCTGCTATTGCTGGTTCTTAACACTTAGTTAATTCCCCTTATTTTTAACTTTTTATTATTTTTATTGTTTTATTTATTTTATAGTTATATATATATTATATATATATATATATATATATATATATATTATATATATATATATATATATATATATATATATATATATATATATATATATATATATATATATATATATATATATATATATATATATATATATATATATATATATATATATATATCAAGTTCCACCACACAAGAGTCCCCGAAATCCTAAGGACAGAAGACCATAACTCAGTGAGATACTGATGATCTAAGAGAAGAGAATGAGACTCCAAATGATCCAGGAAATGAGAGTTGAGGAGAGATTCAAAAATTTTAGACAGAACACAAGTGAGAGCTATGTATTGGTTGATTGCTGGAAGGGTCAGAGCTACTACCTTTTTCAGGATTTGCTGAACATATGCGAGCTTCCAGCACTAAGGAAAAGTATTAGTATTAAGGCATTAAAGAGTTGGAGCTGAACCGGGAAAGGCTCCAACTCGGAAGCACACACCCTCAGAACACGAGGGGGAATGCCATCCGGGCCACTGGCCTCTTTGACGTTCATATATTTCAGGATCCCATGCACCCGATCATGAGTAATTACAGGTAGAGACATGGGATACCTGAGAAGAGAAGAAGCAGGAGGAGGAGTGCCAGGATCGAGCAGGGAGGAATTAGATGAAAAAAAGAAGGCAGAAGTGATTACATTTGCAGAGGGAGTATTAGTTACAAAAACATCAGAGCGAAAAAGAGGAGGAAAGGCAAATTTACTAGAAGTTGTTAGAGACATTTTTGACAATAGGTCAGAAATTTTATCAGTAGGAGAACCATGAAGATCAGCGAACTTCCTTTAAGTGAAAGTATGGTTTGTCCGTCGAAGAACATCCCTGTAACTATTCTGAACTGAATGAAAATTAACAAGATTAATAGGAGAAGGAGAATCTTTTCATTCACAATAAGCATTGTCTTTCTCCCGAAGAGCAAAAAACGACTGCCATCGAACCACGGATTTTGAGGAGAAAAAGATTTAGTTGAAGATGGAGTGAACCTGCTAATCACATCGATTATTACTGCCCCTACCTTTTCAACCGAGACAGAAGCGTCCCCAAGTCAAAGCAAGCTTCTTTCCAATGGTAGTTGACAAAGAATGAACTCGATTAACCCTATTGAAGTGCCAGAAAGTGCGTTTAGGGCTTTGTGGGGCTGATGGTGAGAAAGCAGTATAACTATGATCTTCAAGATTATGGTCATAGTTACCGATGTGAGGGAAAATGGATTATTTATATCTAGAAGGAATAGTGGTGAAGCAAAACCCAAGTGTATTCAAAAACTGGTTAGGACAATTTGGAATGTGTGTATGGCCTCTAATCAACTGCTAAAAATCGTTGAGGATGAAATATCAGATTTGGCTTCCTTCCCACATGTAACAGAATGAGAAGAGCCCAACCACTCAGTGTGGTATACGTTGAAATCCCGTAAATTGAGGATTTCAGAATTTGGATGAGAAAAAGTAAAAGTCTCGTGAGAAGTTGTAAGACACTGAAAAAGAACTAGAAAATCTGTTCTATTAGGAGAGCAGTAGCAGAAACACAAGATAATTGTAGTAGTAGAAACACAAATTTTAAACCATAAAACATCGAAAGGGGTTGAAAGGTAGAAATC
>SEYY01022196.1:0-2500 GCA_009176605.1 Armadillidium nasatum | reverse complement strand
TTTAAATAACACCTTTATGGTTAATGTTTAATTCTAATAATGAAACCTTTATGCTAACTGTCTCATATAAAACTTAATAACTCAGATATGCTTGCTTCTTTAGATGTTGATTCATTATTTATCAATGTTCCCGTCGTTGAGACAATAGAAATTATTATTCAACATGTTTACCATTCAAATCATGCTCATCCTCTTGATATATCCGAAAACCACATGCGGAACTTGCTATTAACATGCTGCGCTGAAACACTTTTCAAATCGCAAGACAAGATAGTCTATACCTACAGAAAGATGGCGTTGCCATGGGTTCACCTCTGGGTCCTACGTTCACAGACTGAAATGCCGGATCTTGAAAATGAAATAATGGAGGAAACTAACACATTCAACCCTATCTTCTATGTAAGATATGTTGATGATACCCTTACTATTTTTAAGAATCATAATAACATTTTTCAATTCATTAACAGCTTACAAAAATTTGTCCTGTCTAAATTTTACTTCGGAAACGTCTCTAAATGATATAAACTTTTTCTGGATATAAAAATCAAAATTAAAGATGATGGAGCCCTTTTAACGGGCATACATTTAAATCCAAATGATAACGGGCTATAC
This sequence comes from Armadillidium nasatum, assembly GCA_009176605.1. Taxonomy (NCBI): domain Eukaryota; kingdom Metazoa; phylum Arthropoda; class Malacostraca; order Isopoda; family Armadillidiidae; genus Armadillidium; species Armadillidium nasatum. Next base: position 1,888 of record SEYY01022196.1, on the reverse strand, counting down.
CTTAATTACGACTCCTACTGTTATATACATTCGATTATTAAATCGCTTATATATAGAACTTTAAAATTGTGCTCTGATTGGGAATCATTTGATGTTGACGTTAAGAGAATCAGACGAAACTTAATCAACTGTAACCACCCAATCTCTATAACAGGAAAACTAATAAATAAAAATCATGATCAAACTTTATAAAAATATGGAAAATACCAACACTGATAAAATTAACTTTTATTTTAAAAATTTCAATGCGGCTGATTTCGATAAAGAGGAAAAATGCTTAAGTGGAATTATTGATACTCACATAAAATCTACAAATAATTCAAAAATAATAGTTAAACTAAATCATAAAAGCAAATCACTTTCTTCTTTCTTTACTACTAAGGACGCATTGCAAGTTAGTTAATCATCATGTCGTATACCAATTTGCTTGTCCCGACCGAGTCTGACTGTACGTCGACTTATATTGGTTATACGACTAACAGATTGACAGACAGAGCATATCAACATCGATTAAAACTCAATAAGATTTACGAACATTTTTATACTGAGCATGGTAAAGCAACAATAAATGATATTTCCCAATCACTTAAAATTCTTTACTCCTCTTGTGAAGCGCAGAAATTATAAATAGCTGAAGCTTACTATATTAAAAACTGCAAACCAGACTTTAACATTAACTTTAATGTACTGTCACTCAAATTAAACATAATATGATATATTTCTTAATTTTATAATCTACAGAATAATCTTAATTCTTTAAAAAAAATTCATTCATCTGTAAGAATCTAAACTTTGATGATGTCCGAAGATCACGTACGAAACCTGTTAGAAAATAAATATAATTATGCTTCTTACTTTCTCTGTAAGTTATTCTCAAGAATTATATTAAGAAAATTAAATTTAAATTAAAAGAAATATTTTTAGGGAATTAGAAGGGAAATGTTAAATATATATTAAAACTAAAAGCAGACATTAAATTCCTAATAATAATAATAATAATAATAATAATAATAATAATAATAATAATAATAATAATAATAATAATAATAATTTAAAAAATTTGGTTTATCCTTAATTATATCGTCACGTGATTACAAATAGATACATTTAGCCTATTTAGAAATTTGGAGTTTTTGATTTTGGCCATTTATGGCCGAAATTAAGATTTCGATGGAATAATAATAATGGTAATACTACTACTATTAATAATAATAATGAAAAGAAATAATAATAATAATAATAATAATAATAATATAATAATAATGATAATAAAATAAAATAAAAAAAATAATTTTAAATAATAATAATAATCATTCTTAAGACTAAAACAATAATAATAATAATAATAATAAATAATAATAATAATAATTAATTACAAATAATAATAATAATAAAATATAAAATACATTATATAATAATAATAATAATAATAATAATAAAATAATATTAATAATAAAAAAAAAAAAAAAAAAAAAAAAAAAAAAAAAAAAAAAAAAAAAAAAAAAAAAAAAAAAAAAAAAAAAAAAAAAAATAATAATAAATATAATAATATTATTAATAATAATAATAATAATAATAAAAATAATTGTAATAATAATAATGATACTAATAATAATACTTTTATCAGACGTTCTTTTATCAATCAACTATGTAGATGTTATCATGAGACCTTCCAAATAAAAACCAAGTTATAAAAGAATCCAAACTTCATGACTATTATTAGGATTATTAAATTCAATAAACCAAAATAAAAACAAACTTTATCTTTAATTACAAACGAGGACTTGTCACTTTATAGTTATTCAAGAGTTATAGCAGCCAAATAAAAGTATTATTAAATAGGGCGAAAAGAAAAAATTACGCTGAGAGATTCCGTGAAATAAATAAT
>SEYY01022195.1:47500-53804 GCA_009176605.1 Armadillidium nasatum | reverse complement strand
TATATATTATATATATATATATATATATATATATATATATATATATATATATATATATATATATATATATATATATATATATATATATATATATTAACAATTCGCATGAAGGACTATAAAATGCCACTTCAGCATGCGTCAAAAAAACAAGAAAAATAAATTATCAGTCATTCCAATTACAATATTTTGCGGAGGCGGATTAATTTTCTTGTTCTGTTGGCGGATTTATGATTTCCCTTCAACAGGAAAAGATTGCTTATTTTAATCAAAATTATATTTATAATTGAACAGGATTATATATATATATATATATATATATATATATATATATATATATATATATATATAAAATGTATATATATATATATATATATATATATATATAAAAGCAAAATGAAATACTACTTATTTTACTTATTCAAAAAAAAAACAAAAAAACATGGGGCCTAATTAACAAGTCAATCAACAAAAATTAATTAAAAAACAATAATATAAAAGAATTGAATATAAACGGTAAAATAATAAACAAACAAAAATTAATTTGCCGAATAACTTAATAATCACTTGTAAACATTGGTAAACAAAACGTGACCAACAGGATTCTCAGTCAAATCGCATTCGAAACCTACTTAGAACATTGTTGTTCGCGCTTTTCCTTCTTGGATATCTCGGACTCGAAAGTTAAAACGATAATTGTTGGTCTAAAAAATAAACACGTGATATTCACACCATTCGAACAGCATCCTCAAATACATTGCCAATATAATTTCTTTCCCTTTAAAATACCTATTTCATCTCTCTCTTCACACTTGTATATTCCGACACGTTTTCAAACTCACTCGTGTGACACCTATTCATAAAAAGGGAGATAGATCAATTTTCCTGAATTGTAGACCGATTTCGTTTACACATACCATTATTACATATTTGAGAAATTAATATTAAATCAACTATTTGAATACCTTAATTCAAATAGCCTGCTTAAAGATTTTCAGTTTGGATTCCGAAAAGCAAGATCAACATCTGATGCTCTGTGCCTGACGGAAAAAAATTATGAAAATATAGAACGAAAAGATTCATCTGTGCTATTATTATTAGATTTTATAAAAGCATTTGATTTAATTGACCATGGCAATCTTTTAAAGAAAATGTATATGATGGTCATTGTTGGAAACACATTGCAATGGTTTAGATCCTACCTAACTAAAAGGCCTCAATATGTAAAATTTGGGGAAGTTCACTCTAATGCATCGATAGTAACGACTGGGGTGCCACAAGGATCTATCTTGGGACTAGTATTATTTACCCAATATGCAAATGATTTATTCAAATCACATGACTCCTTTTCTTTCTCATTTGCTGACAATATATCGATATTAATAATCGATAAAAATCCTGACACACTCTCCCATAAAACTTCGCATACCTTAAATAGAATATTGACATGGATGAATTCAAGTAAAACTTTCATAAAACGTACTAAAAACAGCAAAATCATCAGCAATAAAACTATAAAAGAAGACTTCAAAATTAAATTAAACGGAGTGGAATTACAAAAAGTTTCAAATGCAAAATACTCAGGGATCTGTCCCATCTCCAACTCTTTTTGTACTTTTCATTAATGACCTTCTCTCTATTACTTCATCACCTATCCATTCATGTGCTACTCCTTTCAGTTTGAAAGACACCCCTCACAACAGCAGTTAATTGATGCAGGAAGTTGCCTTGGAGCAACTGATCTCTGATCTTTCACGTATTTCAGATTGGAACAGAGAAAACATGGTCATTTTCAATCCCTCAAAAACTCAATTCCTGCATCTTTCTGCTCAACTCAACCTTCCACACAACTATGACATCTTCGAAAACACACAACTCAAGCCTTCATCAGTTCTTAATATTCTCGATGTATCTTTTTCCGAGATCTTTCTTGGAAATATCTCATTGCTTCTCTTTCTAAGCAAGCTTGTAATAGGTTGGGTTTTCTAAGGCGCCTTCGTAATTTCTTCAAGCCACCTCAGTTCCTTGCTCTCAATAGAGGAGGTGTTCGTCCCTGTATGGAGTATGCTTCAGATACCTGGGATGGCTCCACTCATACAGCTATCCTTGTGAAGGAGGGTGTCTAGGACTTTTCGTCTCATTAGCACTCCCTCTCTCACTATCTCTCTCCAGTCTCTTTCTGCCAGTCGAATTATTGTGCCACTCTCTCTATACTATCGCTATTACATCCTTCGGTGCTGCTAACTGGTTTGACTTGCGGTCGTACTTCTCTGATTTCTCATGAAATGATTACTATTTTTGCAGGAGGTTGTCCCTGAGAGCATGCAGAGCGCATACCCAAGGTGATTCTCTCTGCCATGGAGGCGTGCATTTCATATTTTTTCCTTTTTGCTAAACCTTAAAATTCCAGAAACTCGTTGAACTTATATTTGATTAATTGTTAAAAATCTATTCTGTGAAACAAAAACAAAAACAAAAAAAAACTCATTTCCTTGTCGTAATTGCAATAATCTTTCTGGTGCCTCTAAGGCATTTTGAAAAAATATCAGCTCTAACTTTGCTTCTTCCTCTTTACTTTTACCAGTATCCTCTAATAGCAAAACTGCTGTTTTGCCTTCTGCTAAAACTTAACCCTTCCTCAAACATTTGAATCTAATTCCACCTTAGACGATTCCGGAACTATTTCCCCCCCCTCCTTCAACCTCCCTTCAGTTTTTTTTTTTTTATTATCATTATTATTATTTCTTCAAGATGTCATATTCGCTCTCTCTAAGCTTAACATTAAGAAGGAGTAGGTTTGTGATGTTATCCCTCCTGTAGTTATCAAAACTTGGGTTTCTGAGCTAGCACACTGCCTTGGTAAACTATCTCGTCTCTTTCTTTCTACTCCCACCTTCCCTTCTTACTGGAAACGTGCAATCATTCAGTCTGTGCCTTAGAAGGGAGACCCTTCTCAACTCATTATCTACCTATTTCTTCAACCTCTGTTTATTCTAAAATTTTCGAATCTATCCGTCAATGGAAGATTTGGAAACATCTCTGCTCTTCAAATTTTATCTCTGATCTCTAATATGACTTTCGTAAACGGAGCCCCATTGGTGATCTTCAATCTCTTCTCTCTAACAATTGGTCTTCCACTCTTCTTCATTTCTGTGAACCTTTTGCCGTATCGCTTACCAATATGTTTTTAAACTTCCCCATATCGGAACCTACCAATCTCTGAGTGACCTCAGAATATATATATATATATATATATATATATATATATATATATATATATATATATATATATATATATATATATATATATATATATATATATAATATATATGTCTCCTCTGGTGGGCAAAGGCCGAAGGCCAACCAAATTCTATCAGAGTTGGGGAACATTCGGAATATGGTCGTTAATGGCAAACGTGACGTATATATATATATATATATATATATATATATATATATATATATATATATATATATATATATATATATATATATATATATATATATATATATATATATATATATATATATATATATATATATATATATATATATATATATATATATATATATATATATAGGTGACAAAAGAATGTTATTTATTTCTCATCTCTTTTGTATACTTTGCAACAAATATCTAAGTGGAGCTCCATTGAGAGTTGAAGAGCTTTTAGACACCAACGTCAATGTTTGCTCTTTTCAAAGGAAAATTTTGACATCCAAAAATATCGAAATATTTTTCAATTTTTAATTGTAGTATATTATATTTTAAATTCAAAAAGTTTTTGTTTTAGTTTCGCAAAATTAAGTCGGAAAATTAATACAAATATTTTTGTTAAAATTTTAGGAAATGAATTAATTTTTAAAAATAATATTTAATAAATGTTTGTTTTTCACCTTTGTTAGATAGAAAAATATGTTTAGAAAAATATATGAAAAATATATGAAAATAGTTTCTAAATTTCAATAATTTTTAGTTATCTTTTTAATATTTTAATTTAAACATCAAATGAAAAATAGATATAACATAAAATAAATATAAAATAAGTTACATTATAATTTTTATTATTATTATTATTATTATTATTATTATTATTATTATTATTATTATTATTATTATTATTATTATTATTATTATTATTAATTTTTTTTTTTTTTTTTTCAAAATAAAAAATAAAAATATATATATATATATATATTATATATATATATATATATATATATATATATATATATATATATATATATATATATATATATATATATATATATATATATATATATATATATATATATATATATATATATATATATATATATATATATATATATATATATATATATATATATATATATATATATATATATATAATATATATATATATATATATATATATATATATATATATATATATATATATATATGAGGGCGGACTGAAAAGTAACGCCTGTTCTACCATAAAAGACTGAAAGAAGGTCAAAGGTTTATTCAATGAACATGTAATATTATTTTTCCACATAATCTCCACGACCATCAATAAATTTCTGCAAACTTTGAACCCAACTTCTTAAACCGGTTAAAAAGAAGTCTTAATCTGCATTCCGGAACCAGTCTGCCACCGCTTTCTTCATCTCATCATCTGAACCAAATTTCATTTTGGAATTTAAATAGTCGAAAAATTGTTTAGAGTCAGAAGAAGTAGGAGTTAAATAAACAATACAAATAAATTTAGTTGCAAAATATCAAAAGAGCTTAATCCATAAAGAAGATAATTCAGAAAACTCCAAATTAGAGACACGAGAGCATACAACATCGATGAGCACAAATGCACATCATCTGCCTTTATGTGGAAATTGAAGATATAGAAAGTAGGAGGTAACAAAATAAGGTTTGCTGTCAGCGTACTCAAGCACCTTGGTTTCGGTTAAATACAAGAGATGAGGTTTAAAGGGAGAGAAGTAGTGTACAACAAAGAGAAAATTAGGAAAACGACCACTAATGTTGCATTAATAATTTAAAAAAAGGCTATACATCGAGGCACTTAGGAATCGAATTCTTGACGGGACCATTCCCATCATCGGAGGCCGCCAACTCCCAAATGATGATTTGGTTAGGGGTGGATGAGGGGCATTCTTTGGATGCCGCTTTTCCAATATCTAAAAGGAAACTTCATGTTTCACCATTTATCTATATTAATATTCAATGTTTGAGTAAAAGCTTGTAAATTTGCTGAAGCATGTGAATAAATGGAGTGAGGAGGTAATGGGAGCACTGACACTCCAATTTGCAACGTGTACAATACAGACCCTCTGAGAAGGTAATATTTGAAAAAGAACGAACCAAAGAGCAACAGAGTGGAAATGTAAAACAGTAGCCCATCCTATCACTCCGCCGGTTATATATATACTATAATATATATATATATATATATATATATATATATATATATATATATATATATATATATATATATATATATATATATATATATATATATATATATATATATATATATATATATATATATATATATATAATATATATATATATATATATTAATGGATCGTGCAAATTATATGCATAAATTATCTCTACAATCGACTTCTCAATTTTAATGATTTTGAGATTCAAACTATCAAAAATGGGAATTAATAATTCATTATTTGTTTTGAAACATCAAATCATATATATATATATATATATATATATATATATATATATATATATATATATATATATATATATATATATATATATATATATATATATATATATATATATATATATAATAATATATATAATATATATATATATATAATATATATATATATATATATATATATATATATATATATATAGAGAGAGAGAGAGAGAGAGAGAGAGAGAGAGAGAGAGAGAGAGAGAGAGAGAGAGAGAGAGATGGAATCGTGAAGGCAGTGTTACTGTGAGTAAGTGGCACTGAGGGAAAAAGGTGAAAGGGGGTGGCACTGAGGGGAAAAAGGGGAAAGGAAGAGTGGGAATCAGTCAAGCTTTTCAGTAAGAGGAGTTTGAGGTAAAGTTAGTTGAAAAACAGTGGAAACCTCCCCTCAGGCTCATTGCTGTGCCATTTTTCGGTTTTCTATCACAACTTGCTTTCTTTTATGTCCCCTTTTGGTTTTTATTACAGGTACCCATGCTCTTTCTTTTTTTTTAGCACGTCAGGCCCGTAACATCATTATTTAGGCCACGAATAATCTGTATGAAGGAAGTGCAGTGCCAGTGTCAGCGATAGATGATACTGAGGGACAAGATCATCTGGAAAATATG
>SEYY01022195.1:0-42500 GCA_009176605.1 Armadillidium nasatum | reverse complement strand
GTTAATTTTTTCTTAAAAGCAATTTTAAATATTTTACCTTCGAAGAGGCAAAGAGAGTGAAGAAAGATTAAAATAAGAGAATGAGAGCAAAGGTGAATTTGAATAATGAAGGTAATTATACATAAAATGATTGTGATGCATGAATCAAATTAGTCTTAACGTATATGAGAATGTAATTCTGGGTGGAAGTGGGGTGTATGGGCTCTGTAACGTTATATATACATCTATATACATATATATAACATTTCATATATATATATATATATATATATATATATATATATATATATATATATATATATATATATATATATATATATATATATATATATATATATATATATATATATATATATATATCGTCTATATTTCATTCTTGCTGGAAACGTGCGCTCATTCAACCTGTGTCGAAGAAGGGGAACCCCTCTCAGCCTTCTAACTATCGTCCTATTTCTTTAACCTCCGTTCTTTCTAAAGTTTTCGAGCGCTATTTCCTCTCCCCATATATATATATATATATATATATATATATATATATATATATATATATATATATATATATATATATATATATATATATATATATATATATATATATATATATATAAATCAATATGTAATATATTGCGTTCCATGGTACATTTTAAGTCATTAAGAAAATAAGATAAGTGGATTAGGATTCTCTCGTGAATGATTCCGGAATAGGATGAGCGAATGTTTTTCGTCAATAAATTCGAACAAGACGCGTAAACCAATTAATCAAGAGATTAAAATGTAGTCTAATGATTATGTAACGTAATTTGATAAAATTTATTAGACAAATTTTGAAACAAAATAATGACAATTCAAAATAACAAAGGTGATTTTGAATTGTATATTTTGTATATTTTGCTGATATTCTTTCAGAATTATTTTGGTTTTAGAGTTTGTGTTTTACTGATTTTAAAATTTCGGATTCTTGTCGTGTTTTATAGCTGTGAGAAAGGGAAAGAACAATTGCATTTTTTATGTAAACGGTATTAAAATTAACACTATATAATCATCATCATCATCATCACCGTCCAACCTGGTAGGCTGATGCCTGTCAGGTGCTTCTCCTCCAGAATCTTGTTAGATCCTGTGCGAAGATCAACCTTGGTTACTTGAGCAGCTTCAATTTTACGTAGCCATCTTGCTGGGCCTGTCGCTACAACTTCCCATTGTTTCCTATGACAGAAATTCTGTGGGAAGAAATTTGTAACTGTTAGATCTGGATGCCTGCAATGAAACCCAACCTCTTCTGAATAGATTTTAAGTCGTGTAGGCCTAAATCTTCGAGTGCTGATTTGAATAGTTTAATTTTAGATAATAAAAGGAATAGATTTTGACTACTTTTAAACTTCACACCAACCTATCTTTTAATTTAATAATATTTAATATTTTGCAGTTTTAAAAACCATATATATTTTCTTTTTAAAATGCGAATTTTTTTTTTTTATATATATTTCTAAATTTTTTCACTGACTTAAGATCTCTTCTTCACAAACTCCTCTTAAGCAAATTTTTTATTCTCCTTTCAATCCTGATGGCAACGAACTCTCCTGATTTTTATTTCTCTTGTCTTTCCAATAATTTCTTCTGTTTTCTACTCTTCCATGCTAATTTCATTGCGACTTGTTCGAACAATATATATATATATATATATATATATATATATATATATATATATATATATATATATATATATATATATATATATATATATATATATATATATATATATATATATATATATATATATATATAGGTTCAAGTTTACTTGAGGGAACTTTTTTTTCAGCGCTCGAAAGTAAATGGTATATATATATATATATATATATATATATATATATATATATATATATATATATATATATATATATATATATATATATATATATATATATATATATATATATATATATATATATATATATTTAATTTTTGTATTTAAGTACACTCCATGTAGCCTCTATATTTTGGGTGTAAGCTCCAGTTTGAGGATCCACAAAATTTTTACTGTGGTTCAAAGTAAGATTTTTAAAAAAATGGTTTTTTACGACAATGATGAACTAACAAACTTAAATTTGGTGTTATACCCAGCATTTGTCTAAGGGGGGCTCTACCCCCGGAACCCCCCAGACCCGTGAGTGATGATGATATTGTCGACTACTTTTCCTGTTGACGATTTGGGGTATTTCCCATTTATTTCCAATTTGTAGAGTTTCAGAGAGAGTTCCCTCAAGTAAACTTGTGCCATATATATATATATATATATATATATATATATATATATATATATATATATATATATATATATATATATATATATATATATATATATATATATATATATATATATATATATATATATATATATATATTTTTTTTTTTTTTTTTTTTTTTTTTTTTTTTTTTTTCTAAAAAAAAAATATTTAAAAATTCTTTTAGTAATTATTTGAATGAAGGATTATTTTTATGTGATATTTTCTTTCCCTGAGAACTTTCCATATGGCTTCAATTATTACACTTTTGTAAGAGGAAAATAATGCAAATATCTTTTAAAAAAAAAAAAAAAAAGAAAGCTTTGTCACTTTACAACCAAAATAAGGTTTTCAAAGCAAAATTTTTTTGTTACTTTTGTTATTCAAACAAAGCATTAATTATTACTATTATAATTGTTATTAATAATGTTAGTTATTATTATTATTAGTAGTAGTAAGTTGTAGTATAATTATATTATTGTATATATATATATATATATATATATATATATATATATATATATATATATATATATATATATATATATATATATATATATATATATATATATATATATATATATATATATATATATATATATATATATATATATATATATATATATATATTAGGGAGGGTCGAAACGTATATAATTTTTATTTTTTACAATTCCACACAATGCACGTAGTTCAATATGTCGTCGTGAGTAATGTTGTAAAATTCGAATCATATGCTATCATCACCTGTACCCCTCGCATACTCATCCCCCTTTTTTTCCTAGGCTAGATGGTGATTGCAAACAACTAGTTTGAACTTAAAACCATTGAGCTTGGTAGGTTTTAATTAAGGAATGTTATCTTCTAATATGCATTTTTTTTTTTAATCATATGTGATCACCTGCACGAATAATAATAATAATAATAATAATAATAATAATAATAATAATAATAATAATAATAATAATAATAATAATAATAATAAAAAGATGTCGACTTTTTTTTTATTTTTTTTTTTTAAGATCGCCACCACTCACGGGCTAGAGCCCTTTTCAGAGCGAGAGTCATGAACACTTGACAAGTGACCACTGGCCAGTACCACTGACCAAAGATCGCAGGAACACATATAATGCCCATTGATTACCAAACACGAATAAATATGTTAAGTTCCAATGGATGTTATTTATATGCTTACAAATTTTTTTTTCCTTTTTCAAAAAAAAAAAAAAAAAAAAAAAAAAAAAAAAAAAAATAATAATAATAATAATAATAATAATATAATAATAATATAATATAATAATAATATAATAATAAAATAACAATAATCTCACCATCTCACCTGTTAGGATCACTCCTGTCAGGCGACGAGCCTCTGAAAGGCATTCCGTCCTATTCCGAGGCTCATCATTGGTTTCTTTTGAGCAGGGTGTCTTTTTAAGTAGCCGGCTTGCTAGGCCTGTCGCCACAACCTCCAAATGATGCTGAAGGCACATTATTGAAAGACTTGTTGTAAGTCTTTATGATTCAGATGTCATATTTGATCACGTTCAAAATAATCAATATTCAAGTTGAAATTTGTAAATATTTAATTTTCTTTGTATTAATTCCAATAATAATAATAATAATAATAATAATAATAATAATAATAATAATAATAATAATAATAATAACAATAATGAAGATGACGACTAGAAATAAAACTCACGATGCCTCATTTGGTCAGCCGACATCCTTTCCAACCTCGATGATCCCTTCGAAGGCTGATGTCTTTCGTCATTACTTATTTATAAGGAATAGAGAAGAAATGAAATCGAAGGACACAACAACGGCAAAAGAATGTTACAGAATAGATGCAAAAGATATCGAACACATTTGGAATGTGTTTTCATTTCCTTATATATTGTTCGATGCAATTCCTATTAAAGTTGAAAGCTTGATAATGTCAGCTACCAAATTCAATAAAGTTCTAATCAAGCAAAGAAATAACGAAGAAATATATGCATGTACCTGCTTTGATAAGAAAGTCAGCAGAATTGATCGTAGATGTGATATTCGAAATCCAATGATCGAGTGGGAATCGTTTGTTGGACAAAAACAAAAAATTATCCAGCTTGGTGCAATAGATAGGGTCACTACTTCGGCAAGAAAAAGAACTCATGAAAGAGATGAAAACCTTGAAGGTGCAAAAATGTCATGTAGTGATTTTGCTAGTAGTTCTGCATATAGTAACTCTGATTCTTCTGGCGACATTCACGAAAATATTGAAAAAGGCAGAAAGTAATTCATATTTTCTTCCAGATTTCGAATTACGTGAAAATAATCAAAACAAATTTACACATGATAAATTGTCTGTGACAGCAGAGAGATACTAAGTAAGTAGTAAGGATGCTGCTGCAATTGTTAATGCAATAATCATTCTGGCTCCTCTTCCTAACGCTCTTTCTGGCATTTTGCAAAAAAAATATCAACTCTAACTTTTCTTCTTCCTCTTTTCCTCCTTTAGTATCTTCTGAAGGCACAACTGCTGTTTTACCTTCTTCTAAAGCTGAACTCTTCTCTCAAACTTTTGCCTCTAACTCTACCATAGCCGATTCCGGAGCAATTCCTCCTCCTTCAACCCCCTCCAACTCAGTTATGCCTAAAATTAGAATTTCTTCTGAAGATGTAATTTCTGCTCTCTCTGAGCTTAATAATAAGAAGGCGTATGGTCCCGATAGTATTCCTCTTGGGGTTCTCAAAACTTGTGCTTCCAAGCTTGCACCCTGCCATCGTAAACTATTTCGTCTTTGTCTCTCTACTTTAACCTTCCCTTCTTGCTGGAAACGTGCGCTCATTCAGCCTGTGCCGAAGAAGGGGGACCCTTCTCAACCCTCTAACTACCGTCCAATTTATTTAACCTCCGTTCTTTCTAATGTTTTTGAATCTATCCTTAATAGGAAGATTTGGAAACATCTCAATTCTTCTAATCTTATCTCTAATCGCCAGTATGGCTTTCGTAAGAAACGCTCTACTGGTGATCTTCTCTCCCTTCTCTCTGACTTTTGGTCCTGCGCTCTTCGGTATTTCGGTGAATCCTTTGCTGTGGCGCTGGACATATCGAAAGCCTTCGATAGAGTCTGGCACAAAGCTTTGATTTCAAAACTTCCCTCTTTCAGTATCTATCCTTATCTCTGTGATCTTCTCTCTAATTTCCTTTCCGGCCGTTCTAAAGCAGCTGTTGTAGACGGCCACCGTTCTTCCTTTAAATCTATTAATAGTGGTGTTCCTCAGGGTTCTGTCCAATCTCCAACTCTTTTTCTGCTATTCATTAATGACCTTCTCTCTATTACCTCATCTCCTATCCACTCCTGTGCTGATTGATGACTCCACCTTTCATTACTCCTTCCAATTTGAAAAACGTCCCACCCAACAGCAGTTGATAAACTCGAGAAGGGTAGCCTTGGAGCAACTAACTTCTTATTTTTCACGTATTTCAAACTGGGGCAAAGAAAACTTGGTTGTTTTCAATGCCTAAAAATCTCAATTCCTCCATCTCTCCACTCGACACAATCTTTCACTCAACTATAATGTCTTCTTCGTAAACACACAACTCAAACCTTCATTTGTTCTTAATATTCTTGGCGTATCTTTATCTCGTGATCTTTCTTGGAAAGATCACATTACTTCTCTTTCTAATCATGCTTTTAAGAGATTGGGTGTACTGAGGGGCCTCCAGAATTATTTCACGCCACCTCAGTTGCTTGCTTTGTACAAGGGTGTTGTTCTTCCCTGTATGGAGTATGAGTATACATCTTTCCTTGAAAAGGATGGGCCTAGGGCTTTTCTTCTCATCAACTCCTTTGTTCTTACTCTCTCCAATCTCTTTCTTCCCGTCGAATTGTTGCTTTACCCTCTCCTTACTATCATTATTACTATTCAATGCTTCAATCTTTTTGGGTGTTTTCCCCTCTTCCCTCAAAATCTCTCGTGTGACTCCTCTATTTAAGAAAGACGATCCCACCCTACCTAAAAACTATAGGCCCATATCCATTACACACACGGTTAGCAAAATTTTCGAAAAAATAATATTTGAACAGCTGACTGAATATTTTACCTCAAATTCATTACTTAGCGACTTCCAGTTTGGCTTCAGAAAAGGGCGCTCAACATCGGACGCGCTTATCTGTTTGACCGAAAAACTTTATAAAAACTTAGAAAATAAAGACTCCTCCGTCCTTCTGCTACTAGATTTCACCAAAGCGTTTGACACAATAGACCATGATATCCTACTAACCAAATTAAATAGAATGGGCTTCGATGGCCTAAACTTGCAGTGGTTTGAAACTTACCTCAAAGGTAGACAACAATACGTAAAGTTAGGTGATATACTTCTCTAACACACAACAAATAAAAACTGGTGTCCCACAGGGGTCCATACTTGCTCCGCTTCTATTTTCAATATATACAAACGACTTAATAAACTCACACAACTCCTTCTCTGTCTCGTTCGCAGATGATATATCTATATTGATCAATGACAAAAACCCCGAAACACTCTCCAAAAAAGTTGAAAGCTCTTTAACAAACATCACGAGATGGGTCGACTCAAATAAACTATCACTAAACATTCAAAAAAACCTCTTACATTACAATAAGCAACAAAAATATAGGAGATAATTTTAAAATAAAACTAAAAGATTTTGAACTAACCAGAACAAATACCGCGAAAATCCTGGGAGTCATTATAGATGAAAAATTAACATTTAAAGAACACATAAACACACTAGTAAATAAACTTGCAAAATATATGTACATCCTTGTTAAATTAGTAAAATCCATTCCACTCTATGTTCTACGCAAAATATATTTTGCACACATTCACCCCCACATACTCTACTGTCTCTCGGTATATGGAACAACACCTAAATCAAACACACATCAAATCATAACAATGCAAAAACGAATCATAAGACTTCTTAGCGGCAGTAGAGACCTTTATAGTCATACACCACCTTTATTCAAAAAAACTTAACATATTGCAATTTGATCATCTTCTAAACCTCTCCCTCCTAAAGGAAATCCACAAAGTAATAAATAATAACACATGCGAATTCCTAAAAACAAATCACCAAAACAATCAAATTGAAAGAGGAATAATCTTAAGAAACAACAATAACCTAAAAACGCCTTTGTACAGGCTCACTAAAGCACGACAAGCAGTAAGCTATACCTCTACCACTCTGTTTAACAATCTCCCAGATGACATAAAAAATGAAAGATCAATAAAATCATATGCGCGAAAAATCAAAAAAAGGTACTTAAATTCGTATTGATCCATTATTATTATGGTTATTATCATCATCATTATTATTATTATTATTATTATTATTATTATTATTATTATTATCATTATTGTTATTATTTTTATTATTATTATTACTATCATTAGTAATATTAAATTGTTATTATTATTATTACTATTATTATTACTACTATTATTATGTCATTATTATCATTATTATATTTATTATTTATTATTATTATTTTTACTATTATTATCATTATTGTTATTAATACTTTAATTATTAGCTTTATTATTATTATCATTATTATTATTAATATTATTATTATTATTATTATTATTATTATTATTATCAACATTATTACATTACCTGCTATTATTTTAACCATTGATATTTTTATTAATAAGATTATTATCTCTATTCTTAATATTATTACATCAGATAATCTATAGCATTCAAGAATATTAATTCCAATACTGAAATCATCAATACGATTATTATTATTACTAGGTAAAATGGGTGCAGCAACTGTCTTATCATTCTTATTGTCTTTTTTATTATTGAAAATTTTATTGAAAATATTATATTACAACTTATTATTATTATTTAAAATTTTATTGACAATATTATATTACAACCTATTTTATTACTACTATTATCATATCTATTATTATCACTATTTTTATCACTGGTGTATAATAGAAATTGTTATCAATATAGTTGCTACTATTATTATGATTTTTATTTTTATTATTATTATAATTATTATCATTATTATTATTATTATTTTTATTATTATTACTATTATTATTGTTATTATTATTATTATTATTATCATTATTATTATTTTATTACTATTATTAGTACTATTACTGTTATTATAATACTTGAAATAAATATCATCATTACTATTATTACTACTAGAATTATTGTAGCAAACTTCATATTTAAAAATTTGTTACTGTTGCTTGCATGATCAATATATCTAGAATTTCATTACTCTAGAAGTAACCTATCCTAACATGTAATTATCAAATTTATATGTATTAAACTTTGGGGCTCAAAGGAAACGGCAGAGTTTTCCCCTAGCAGCCCCTTTTCAGAGAACTGGACTTTGTTATTATAATTATTATTATTATTATTATTGTTACCTATTGTATTTATTATTGTATTTAACAGTATAGGACCTATTGTATGTAATAGCTCAAACTTTTATTTGTACTTTTTTCTGAATAAACTGTTCGAATTGGAATTGGAATTATTACAACGGACACTGCTCTTCTGAACTTTCTCGTTGCATACCTCCTCCATTGAGAAGAGCTAGTGCGACAGGTCTTTCTACACAGTCTCATCCTTTCTCTGTCCAACTTTCCGACCCCAGACTTAACCGCTATGTTCAATCTTACATATACTCTACCGGTAAAGTCTGGAACCCTCACCCTCTATCTGTTTTCCCAACTTCCTTTGACTTGCATACTTTCAAACGTCGTGTATCTAGACATGTCGGCCACCATCGACCAGGATAGATTTTTCCCAATTCTGGTGGAATTCGGTAGGCCTCCGTCCTTTACCCATCGGAAGATATATATATATATATATATATATATATATATATATATATATATATATATATATATATATATATATATATATATATATATATATATATATATATATATATATATATATATATATATATATATATATATATATATATATATATAGCCGAAGTTTGTGCATTTGTATAAATACATTTTACGGTTTTCAATTGTGAAATTCTGTTTTAAATCTTTTTTTGGTGTTAATTTTTGCATGTGTAAAGATAAGCAAAATCCAATTAGAAGAATAAATGATTTTGTTTCCTTGAGTAGAAGCTTCTTACGATCTTTCAAGGCCAAAAGGGAATAATGTTCGACCCAATTTTAAAGGCAAGACGAGCAACATTCATAATCAAGTTTTCTTTTTAAATATGTTTTAAATTAATTTATAATTGAAGATTCAATTACGATTTTAAATGGCTATTAAGGGTCATTTAAATGTACTTTAAAAAGCTTTTTTTAAATTGCATCACTAAATTTTCATTCAAGATGAAAGCTTTAAAGCGGCATCCAGTGTGTGCGTGTGTATGTGTGTATGTGTTTGTGTTTATGTGTACCTGCATCTGTACGTCTCTATGTGCATGTCTGTATGTCTTGCTATATATGTGTGTGTGTCTGTGTTTATGTGTACCTGCATCTGTGCGTCTCTATGT
Source organism: Armadillidium nasatum (assembly GCA_009176605.1). NCBI lineage: Eukaryota > Metazoa > Arthropoda > Malacostraca > Isopoda > Armadillidiidae > Armadillidium > Armadillidium nasatum. The sequence continues at coordinate 32,688 of SEYY01022195.1, read as the reverse complement.
GCATATCTGTATGTCTTTCTATATGTTTGTGTGTCTATTTCTCAATCACTATATATATATATATATATATATATATATTATATATATATATATATATATATATATATATATATATATATATATATATATATATATATATATATATAATATATATATATATATATATATAAATTTAAGTCTGATGAAAGAGGATTCGGGATTCGACACCGAGACCTCTAAGATTTTAAGTCAAATCGCTACCAACTGAGCCATGACAGTTCAAAAGGAGATCACACTGAGAAGTCTCATGAATACGACTCACTCAGACTAACTCAAAGGATCCCCTCCCCCCACAACTGCACTCGGACTCAGAGGTAACAGGTCAGTTTCAATCCTCTTTTAAACACAGACATTATATACGTATACATATTATACCGCATATTCGCGATAGATTTCATGTAAAATTCAAGTCTGCTGAACGAGGATACGAAACCGAGATCTCAAAGATGCTAAGTCAAGGCGCTACCAAGTGATATCATTGAATAGCATAACATTAACGAGTAGTAGTTTCAAGTAATCTATCAGATGCTTATAATAATTTGATGCAAGCTATGAGAAAAAGATCGGGACTTAAAACAGTGAATATGGGTTCGGTGAAGTAGTTGAAGGAATGAATGTGTGAAAATGCAAGTCTGTAACATGGAGGGACGATATAGGACCCAAAAACGCGTAAGGTATGTACCGAAGAATAATAAAATTTGGTTTCATGAAAATGTACAAGTTGGCTGAGTGCAAGGTTAGTATGAAGATCTTACATGACGAAATTAGGTTTGTGCACAGTTAGATGAAGGGCTTGTTACTTAAAATGGGAAAAGTTTATGAACTTAAGGGTGAAGAAACATTGAGGGAGCATAAGAAATGATGTTTTATACTATGTTTATGCGTGTATGTGTTTAGATTGGGGATATCGAACTTGTGTACAGAAAATCTTTCAAATAAAATACGCATAGACTATCAACTTGGATGCTTGGTTACCTCATTCTTAATGTTTCTTTATATTTTAGCTAATTAAAAGTTTTGAGATGATTTAGTTAAAACAACTTGTATTGTCAAACATAGTGTCTAAGACTGCTTGAAGCCTCCATGGTAGTTCATATAGTAGGAAAATCTGAGTAGATATTATGCTGAAGATTATTTCACGTGTTTGATCGTGAAATCTTTACATACATTATTTAAAGAAGGATAAGTAAAAGTCCTGAAAATATATGATTAAGAAGTCAAGCATTAATGTTAAATTTTAATTAAAAATAGAGACAGATGTCATATGAATAAGGATTTAAACGAGTGAGTTAGAGAGATTTACATTGAAGTTTCGGCACGTCTTCGTCATGCATTAATGCTAAATTTTAATTAAAAATAGAGACTGATGTCATATGAATAAGGATTTGAGCGAGAAAACGAATGGGTTACCAGATAATTTACATATATATATATATATATATATATATATATATATATATATATATATATATATATATATATATATATATATATATATATATATATATATATATATATATATATATATATATATATATATATATATATATATATATATATATATATATATATATATATATATATATATATATATATATATATATATATTGTGATTTTAAACCAATGAAAATAAGTGATATTGTGATTTAAAACCTTGAATTAAAAAGGAGAATTTTTTATTTAGAGAAAATAAATGAACTTTGGGAAATATAAATAGAAATAAAAATGGTAAAAGGTTTGATGAATCTGGAAATATATCTTTGAAGTCAGAATAGAATTCATTAATAAAAGAAAAATATACAGATGAGAAACTGCATGTGATATAATAAGTGTTTGGCTTGGTTGATGAGAATGTTGTAGAAACAAATGTTTATTTGTTTGTATGTTTAGAAGGATGGTTGTGCAGATTGATAGGTTCTAGTAATGCAAAGTGACGAAGGTGTTAGGTCTTGAGATGTTTGATTAAGCTTTGAAATGAAAAAGGAGATGAGCTGAAAAGAGGCTTTATGCTGTTCTTTGTATCTGTGTTCATAGAAGCGTAAGTATATATATATATATATATATATATATATATATATATATATATATATATATATATATATATATATATATATATATATATATATATATATATATATATATATATATATATTCTATTTCACCTTTGGTGGGCAAAGGCCAGAGGCCTACTTAAATTCAACCAAAGTTAGGGGGAAAGTCGGGAACATGGTAAAATTAAAGGGCGACATGACCTGATACACGTTGTGTGGAAGATTGTGCTGAGTAGAGAGATGGAGTAATTGAGTTTTTGAGGCATTGAAAACGACCATGTTCTCTCTGCCCCAATTTGAAATGCGAGATAGATCAGAAGTTAGTTGCTCCAAGGCCACTCTCCTTGCTTCTATTAACTGTTGTTGGGAGGGGCCCTTTTCAAAATGAAAAAAGTAATGAAAGGTGGAGTTATCGGCATAGGAGTGGATAGGAGATGAAGTAATAGAGAGAAGGTCATTAATGAAAAGAAGAAAAAGTGTTGGGATAGAACAGATCCCTGAGGAACGCCACTATTAATAGATTTATAGGATGAACGGTGGCCGTCTACAACAGCTGCTATAGAACGACCAGAAAGGAAATCAGAGAGAAGGATCGATTCCAAAAGAGGGAAGTTTGGAATCAAAGTTTTGTGCCAGACTCCATCAAAATCTTTCAATATCTCCAGCGCCACAGCAAAGGATTCACGGAAATGCTGAAGAGCGGAAAACCAAGAGTCAGAGAGAAGGGAAAGAAGATCACCAGTAGAGCGTTTCTTACGAAAGCCATACTAGCGATCAGAGATAAGATTAAAAGAACTGAAATGTTTTCAAATCTTCTTGTTAAGGATAGATTCGAAAACTTTAGAAAGAACTGAGGTTAAATAAATTGGACTGTAGTTAAAGGGTTGAGATGGGTCCCCTTTCTTTGGCACAGGCTGAATGAGTGCACATTTCCAGCAAGAAGGGAAGGTTGAAGTAAAAAGACATAGACAAAATAGTTTACAAAGGCAGGGTGCAAGCTCGGAAGCACAAGTTTTGAGAACCACAGGAGGGATACAATCAGAACTGTACGCCTTCTTAGTGTTAAGCTCAGAGAGAGCAGAAATGACATCTTTAGAAGAAATTCTAATTTTAGGCATAAATGAGTTGGAGTTGGGGTTGAAGGAGTAGGAACAGCTCTGGAATAATCTAAGGTTGAATTAGAGGCAAAAGTTTGAGTAAAGAGTTCATCTTTAGAGGAAATCCAAACGGCAGTTGAACTGTCAGAAGATACTAGATGAGGGAAAGAGGAAGAAGCAAAGTGAGAGTTGACATTTTTTTGCAAAATGCCAGAAAGGGTGAGAGGAAGAGGAGCCAGAAAGATTATTGCATTTGCAGAGGAGAAAAGAGTTTTTGGTATCTCGAAGAATAGATTTTGCACTATTCCGGGATGAAATATAAGTTGCGTGAGTTTCTGGAGTTTGAAGACGACGGTAATCACTGAAGGCAGCATCCCTGCGGCAAATAGCATCAGAACAAGCAGAGTTAAACCACCTTTTCTAGGTTTAGTAGAAGGGAAAGAATATGGAGTGTACTCCTCCATGCCAGAGATAATCACCTTAGTTATACTTCGCCGATAAAAAGAACGCTCTAGAAAGAAGTGACAGAGTAAATGAATTAAATGCAATGATAACATAACCGAAAACATTTTTCGTTTCACAAGAATGTTTACGTGTCCTTAAATGTAAAGAGCGGAAAGAATAAAATTCAAGTTAATTTCTGTCGTATATGATTCAAATATAGTTGCTTATTTGATTCTATTAATGGAGTTGCTTTTCAAGTTTCTCATTATGTAATTTATTTTATTTTCAAATATTTTTAATTAAATACATTAAATGGAAATACAATAAAAGAAAATATATTAAAGGAAATAATAGTAACATCTACAATTACATTTAAAAATTGTTTTCCGAAAATTCGTAAGCGAGTTTTTATAGCTCGAACGGCAGCGTTATGGCTTGAAAACCAAAACGTTCAAGGACCAAATATTTTTTAAGATAAAATCATTGTTCGCACACACACACACACATACACACATGCACAAACACAACACACAAAAAAAACACACACAAACACAACACACTATATATATATATATATATATATATATATATATATATATATATATATATATATATATATATATATATATATATATATATATATATATATATATATATATATATACAGCATCTAGCGAATGAAATTAAGATTTGGAATATTTGTGTTTGTGTTGGAAAAGGTGAAGAAAAGAGGAAGCTCCGATTTGTAATAAATGTTTAAAATCTTCGGACTTTACTCCAACAATTTCAGTTTCAAACAAAATATTTAAGGTTTCAAAAAAACAAAAAAAAAACAAAAAATTACAAATTGTTTTTTCTAGCGACAGATTGAAGTGCTTTAAGTGTTTCAATTAAAATAAAATTCGTTTACTTCATTAATTAAATTTAAAGATTTCATCGTCGCATCTTAATCAATTTAATTTTTAGTATTTGAATAAATTAAATTCAAATAGAATTGAATGTGAAACTTTTACTATTTCTTTCTAATAATAATAATAATAATAATAATAATAATAATAATAATAATAATAAATAATAATAATCAACACTTTTTTTTTAATTACAGCATTTTATACCAACTTTGTACAATTTTTCATTAATTTCAATTTAATAAAAATAAATAGTTTAAAATAAAAAATTGGATACAGTGTATATATATATATATATATATATATATATATATATATATATATATATATATATATATATATATATATATATATATATATATATATATATATATATATATATATATATATATATATATATATATATATATAGATTTTAATTATTAGCTGAAACAGATGGAGGCGTTTTACGAACTGAAAATTGTACTTTCAACAGGAAAACTTTCCAACATTAATAAGAAGAAAAATCGCCATTTGAACTCTCCATCTAAAGCAATAAGACTCGTGTGTGTTGTAGTCATTTTAATATTCGTGTTGGTATTTATTACAACGTTGTCCGATCAAGAGGCTATGTGAACAGTACAGATTTAATTTGCTTTATGTGTAAAAATAAAAAAAAAAAGACAATGCAAATCAACAATGCTTATTATCAAAACGGAAAATTAGGCCGATCGGTTTTCAGTTTTAAGACTTGGACTAGAACTGGGCCTCTCATAAAGATTGTTAAACATTTGTTGGGAAATTGAGAAAATGGACAAAAGGTAAAATAAATTTTTTCTTCCAGTTGTTGTTTTAAAAGTATGAAAGGAACCAAGAGAGTGACAACGACTCTAATTTTTGATAAATCAAACAACTGCTATTTTACATCCGAGGACTCAATCTGTCAGACGCGTAACACATGACAATTATTTACCCACACCCACACCTATTAGATGTTTCATTGAATTTTACAATTTTTTTTTTTTTTTTTTTTTTTAAAATCCTACATTGCCCTATTCGAGGAGAGGAATTAGATGTCCCGAAGTGGGATCACCGGCGCCCTCAAGCACGTGTCAATCACTTTATTTACACGGTACTTATTTAATTAAATGGCAGTGAAAATGAAGATTTGTTCAGCAATCCAGAAATATAAAGTGAGCAACAGAGGTTTATACTATGTGAGACTTAAGTGACCTAGTACGGAAGCTAAATCTTTCGAAGGATAGTGCACAACTTTTATGATAGACTCTACATGCTTCAAGAACAACTTTTACAGGGTACACAAATCAAGAAAAAGAATTTATTGACTTTTATTTCAAAAAGAAATCTTAATTGTATTTTTCAAAGATATTCCTGCACGAATAATGCACTTATTTTCACTGTTCATAATCTATCGTAATGTGGAATCTATCGCAATGTGGATTGTTCACTGAATTTAGTATGAGAATCATAAAAAGAGTTCTGTTACATAATGGTAGCGGTTTATCCTAAATACCGGATTATTTATAATATCTGAAGGAATCTTATGAAAATATTTTCTCACTCTTTAATAAAACAAAATATCAGGAATAAGGGTGGCAACTATGTGGCATTCCAGTATTTTGACCGTAATATTAAAATAGGAAAGGGGTTGCACGGAAATGACGTTTTATTTGTAAATAACATATGACAGGCAGTGGAGCAGGGAAAATTAGCCTAAAAGAGAAAATCTGAATCTAGGAAGGAAATTTTTCTTCACTAGATCCTTATGGATTCGGAAATTCAAAGAAATTCAAGAAATTCAAAACTTAGTTGGATTCGGATTTAACTCATTTTATTAAAAACTAAAATTAAACGAAAAAATATATATATATATATATATATATATATATATATATATATATATATATATATATATATATATATATATATATATATATATATATATATATATATATATATATATATATATATATATATATATATATATATATATATATATATATGATTCGAATTTAAATCTAATTTGCAATTTACACTTTGCTATTCAAATGCAAATAAAAATAAAGATTTCTTTTTGATCGTAAGTTTTTGCATTTCCTTTCACAGATCGACAAAAATTTTCAAATAAATCTCGCGGGAATCAAAAATATTTGACTTTTCAAATCAAAAATTTCTTTTTTCATTTTTAGCGAGGAAAAATACGACTTTCTCGCATAGAAAATGACTGAGAGCATTGATTAATTGTATATTAATGCAAATTTATTAGGAATTGAATAATAATTGCTTTGTATTACAAAGGAGAAGTTTAATTGAGAAAATGAAATATTTCTTTAATTAGATTTTTCTTAAGAAAAAAAAAGGATTTAATTCAATTAAAATTTAGATTTGGGTGTAATGATCAGAGATCTAAAGGTTCATTTGTCTTTATAAACGGCGAATAAAAGTTGAAACTCTTTCTTTAAATTAAAATTTGGAAGGCAATCTATTAATTAGTTTATATTTCGGAGTTTTTTTTTAAAATTTATTTATTATTTATTTAAAGAGTAAAAAATTAAACGTATTTCTAGAATCTTTTACATTTCCAATCTAAAATTTCAGCCTTCTTAACATATCCATTATAAACACAACAAAAAAATTTTAATATTTTTTTAATCGAATTATGAATCGTAAAGGAAAATAACTTATGGAAAGCCATTTTAAAATATCAATGAAAAAGATTCTTTTTTGAAAAAAGAAAATTTCAGCTTCAGTACATAAAAAAGATTCAAAAAATTAACTTCTTATATAAAGTGAAAATTGAATAACTGCATTTTTTTTTATTTCGCGAAAGTGATTACAAAAAAGGAAAAAAATCAGTTTGGGTCGCAACAAACATCCAATGTGAAAACTCCTCTCCTCGATTATTCATTAATTAACAAATTACAAACTACGCATATATATATATATATATATATATATATATATATATATATATATATATATATATATATATATATATATATATATATATATATATATATATATATATATATATATAGAGAGAGAGAGAGAGAGAGAGAGAGAGAGAGAGAGAGAGATATTTGAAAACCACTAAAATAGAGAAATAAAAACAGGAGCTACCGTTTCGCCTTCTGTCATAAGAAATCCTTATCAAAATTTACCAGGAAAGAAGAAACAGGCGAGAAAGAAAGCTCAAAACAATCAGAAAATCTAAATAGCAAGTTGAGGGGTGCCCGCATGAATCACGGAAAACGTCTGGTGAGAGAATTTTTACAAAGAACTATTTTGTGGAGCGATCTAATGGAAAAAAAAACTCTGAAATATTGAAATTATTAGTTGTAAGTATGAAATACGATTCTATGAGTTCGTTAAAGAGTCTTACTCATAGAAGGAAAATCATATTGGAACCATTTCAATCTATATTATATTTTTTCATATAATTTCACATATAACAACTTTTCAATAATGATTATTACTTTATAACCCCATCTATTCCTATGCCGAGGGCTCCACCCTTCAATAATAATTTCGTTTCAAAAGACTTAAAACCGAACAGCAATTAATTAACTATAGAAAGGTAGACCTGGTGCAGCTAATCTCAGATCTTTCTAGTATTTTTATTCGGTCGATTACAAAGCCTCAAAAACTGAGTTCCTCTAGCTTTCTTAAAAACATAATCTTCCACACAACAAAAACATCTTTTTTGAAAACACTCAGTTCAAACCTTCATATGTCCTAAACATTTTTGGTGATCTTTCTTGGAAGGATCACAATAGTTCTATTTTTAATAAGTCTCTAAATGATTAGGTGTTCCGAAGCGCATTCGGAATTTCTTCACGTCACCCCAGTTGCTAGCTCCTTATAGTGGTGTTATTCGCCCCTGTATGGAGTACGACTCACATATCTGAGGTGGTCCCACCCATACAGCTCTACTCGAAAAGATAGGACCTAGGGTCTTAATACTCTTTCGTTCTCACTATCTCTCTGCAATCCTTTAATGCCATTCAAATTATTGCGTCACTTTATACTGTCGCTATTTCTAGTCATACACCTTGTAAATTAAGAATTGATCGATTACTTCACCTTTGTACACAGTCTCATCTTTTGCCTGTCCAACTCTCCAATTCATGAAAGAACAGTTATGCTTAATCATGCATGTACACTATTGGTAAAGTCTGGAACACACCACGTTTTTCTATTTTCTCAGCTTCCATTGACTCGCACACCTTTAGATTAATTTGACCAAGATTCCGGCCTTTCTTCTAGGCAAATTAGTTAGCCTCTGACCTTTGCCTCCAGATGAGTATATATATGAAAATATATATATATATATATATATATATATATATATATATATATATATATATATATATATATATATATATATATATATATATATATATATATATATATATATATATATATATATATATATATATATATATTGGGAAAATATTTTTAAAAATAAATTAAAACTACTACCACCATGAATTAATAAAGATAAAATTAGATAAGCAAATTATTTAATTGGTTATTACAGGCCAAAACCATACCAGTTGTTAATCGGTTTACCCATAATCCACAAATGACACTAATTAAAATTTTGTTTTCCATTTATTGCAATTAAAACTGTGATAGCTAACATTAATCTGCTTAGTAGAAATCGAATGTATATATATAAACTTTTTCAATTTTCGTGAAGGCGATTAGAAACACTAATTTTATAATGGGCTTTGTCATCGCGAACGCTGCAACAGTAAATAATTTTCTATTATTCTTCCTTCTTTCTTTGGAAAAATTTTCAAAATAAACGGAGAAACAATAAAAGAAAATCCCTTTCTTTTTCTTTTTGAGAACCCCTTTTAATATTTATTTTCGCATTAATGTATCTCGGATAAACTCATTATTTTGTTCTACTTTCAACACAATTATTATTGTTCTTTTCTTTTTGTCATATAGAATAAGAAAAAAAAGAATTTATCTCTTCTTTCCTTATATTTTCTTCAAAATCTTCTCTATGAATTCCTATAAATCTTTTTTTTTTGCTCTCATTCCTTTTGATGCAGTTTTTGCTTTCACTAACTTGCTTAGTAGTAGGGCGGGGAAATTGTGATTATTGCAAGTTGCATCACAATGTTGCAGAGCAACATCGTAACATTGCAAAGTTGCCAAAAAAATTGAAACACTACATAGAAATTATTTTTTCGAGGAGAAGAAGATAATAGTTATTACTATATATGTACTTTTTAATGTTACAAATACACAATTCACAAATCTTTATTCAGGAAATGGTACATTTAAAAGCTTAAAGTTTAAAAGTAGGTCCTATACTACTAAATTCAATAATAATAATCTTAATATTGTGACTGTCCAGTTCTCTGAAAAGGGGCTGCCAGAGGAAGACACTGCGGTTTCCTTTGAGCCCCAATGTTTAATACATATAAATATATAAATGAATTTAATTTATTTAATAATAACAAGTTATGATAGGTTACTTCTAGAGTAACAAATACTAAGTTGAAAATAGATCGATATATATATATATATATATATATATATATATATATATATATATATATATATATATATATATATATATATATATATATATATATATATATATATATATATATTATTTTCACCTTTTTGACTGATGAAGAATTGAATAAATTAGTTAGTGGGGTGATGATGATGATGTCTGTCACGAGTTTATTTAATGACGATCGAGATTTCATATTTTTTTATATTTTAGGCCGGTAATTACATTATGGACATCTAATGGAATTATATTTTCAATTGAGAATTGAGAGTTGCACTGAATTAAAAATGTTTCAAAGTCTGACTTGCTGGTCTATTTTTCTAAAATGTCTTCTCCAATATTGATAAAATAGTTATTGATTGAATCTGCGATTTTCTTCTGGTCTGTTGAGACTTCACCATTTATTGATAGTTGGTTTATAATGTCGGTATGCCTTTGTTTTTATTGATTAGATTGTTTATGAGGCTCCATGTTGCTTTTGCATTGTTGTTTGCCTCGCAGAATTTATCGGTGTAATATTTTCTTTTCGCCATTTTTAATAGTGCTTTTAATTGGTTGCTATAATTGTTATATAACTGAAGAGGGATGATATATATATATATATATATATATATATATATATATATATATATATATATATATATATATATATATATATATATATATATATATATATATATATATATATATATATATATATATATATTTTCGTAAGATAATTCTTTAAAGAAGTAATAAAAGTTATGTTTACCATGACTTGTGATGTTCCAGTTAGAAAGCGGAAATAAATTCATATTTACACCAACGTTTGGCGATATACTTAAGTCAATGTAAAATCTTTCATGGTATTATTCGCTTCATGTGTTTTCTTCAGCTTTTTTCTTAAGAATTTTTATGTCGTGAGTAGTGTCGAAGTGTGAAGTGTTCTTTATTATTTATAAAACTTTTATTTATTTTTCATGCAAGGAAGCAAAAGGCCAATACCCAAGGAGATACGTAAGTCCCAAACAAAACAAAAGGTGTTGATCGATATCTTAAAAAATCACTTCAATTTAGAATTTCCTATATATATATAGTATATATATATATATATATATATATATATATATATATATATATATATATATATATATATATATATATATATATATATATATATATATATATATATATATATATATATATATATATATATATATATCTATATTAAATTGCCACTAGTATAAACCGTGGAATCGTTTTGTATACTTGTATGACTGCTTGAGGATTCGAACCTGGGCCCAAAAGATGGAATGCCATTGTGCTAACCACTACACCGCAGACTCATTTGTTATTCTTTTAATTGCCACTAGTATAAACTGTGGAATCGTTTTGTATACTTGTATGACTGCTTGAGGATTCGAACCTGGGCCCAAAAGATGTGGTCGGGGAGATCTTACGGAACTTTCTTACTAAGGCGCTATGTCAGTAGAAGTTCCAGACGATTTCCTTTTGAACCATCAGTGGTGTAGTGGTTAGCACAATGGCATTCCATCTTTTGGGCCCAGGTTTGAATCCTCAAGCAGTCATACAAGTATATATATATATATATATATATATATATATATATATATATATATATATATATATATATATATATATATATATATATATATATATATATATATATATATATATATATATATATATATATATATATATATATATATATATAAGCTCTAAAATTTCAATAACCTCTTGCTACCAAATTAACAATACTTTTATTGCTCAAATTGCCATGTTTTGGGAGAATGAGTTACCAAATTGAACGGAAAATTACTGTAATATTAGAATTCAATAGCCTTCATTTTAAAGTACTTTTTATTAATAATAGCAAAATTGCAAAAGTTTTTCAAGTCTAAGGAAAGACTTCCAACACCTTTTTGCTCATCAATGATATATAAATACAATTGTAGTAGTTGTGGTTTCCTATACTGGAAAGACTAATTGAAGTTTTTCAACCCACATTGCTGAGCATGAAGGTATTTATTTCCATCAAATTTTGGACTAGTTGCGTCATCTCCCTCATTATTCTGCTATTAACACTTATTTTAATGAATTTCAATGGAATGTTAGGTTTAAATAATTCAATAAAATTCACAGGTTTGTAAAAAAAAAATTTTATTTTTTTTTTTTTTTTTTTTTTTTTTTCATTTTTTTTTTTTTTTTTTTTTTTTTTTTTTTTTTTTTTTTTTTTTTTTTTTTTTTTTTAACTTTATATATTTTGTTGTGCTGAATCTGAAAATATCCTCCATTTTTTCTCATCACGTATAGTTTTCTAGTAACAGAAAAAAGGATTATAATGAATCGACGCTGCTAAATCAAAAAAGCATAATTTATTATAAAATTAAACACATTTAAATTTGTTATCCCTGAAACACAGTTGTTTACAAATGTTAAGTATTTTATTTCGTTGGCATGTAGTAGAACCTTTGTTTTTTCTCTTTCATACTTCTCCTGGTGCACTTTCCTTTTCCAGTATTCGCAGTTTCCATTTTAAATATCCAACAGTAATATCACACATCATATTCGCATCTCATCTTCCCTGGTAGTGTCTCTCCATTTCTATAACATCCTGTGGAATCTTTCAACCTGCTCCTCACTGTGGTCTCCTTAGTAATAATAATAATAATAATAATAATAATAATAATAATAATAATAATAATAATAATAATAATAATAATATAATAAAAAAATACCAAAAATAATTATTATAAACTAAATTTACTGAAAGTAATAAATGAGTAGAATGGGTCTCCTACAAACGAAAAAGTCAATTTTTACCATAGCTATAATGGAAAATAAATGGGACTCTGGTAAAAGATTATAAATTAAAATAAAAATATTTATTAATAATAATAATATTAATGATTAATAATAAGAATACAATCATAGCGATATCCAAATTCCCACTACAGGCAGAGAGATAGAAGTGGTGAGAGAAAAACAGATCTCATTTAAAACCCATAAGAAATACGGTAATCAAATGTTAAAATAGGTATAATAATAATAATAATAATAATAATAATAATAATAATAATAATAATAATAATAATAATAATAATATAATAATAATAATAATAATAATAATATGAATCCTTAACCCATTTACAACCGCTGTTCCCATACGGAAACATAACTCTGAGACTCAATTGAGCAGCTCGTTTCTTATAAAGTTTGAAATAATGAGTATTTTTATGAAGATTGAACCTTTTCTAACATTTTCACCTAAAAAAATTATAAAACTATTTCATTTAGTACCCTTAATTAATTAATTTACCCTATTTACTTAAAAAAAAAATTAAAAATTTCATTTAGTACCTTTAATTAATTAATTTACCCTATTTTTTACCTGCTTCACCCCCATTCTTAAGACTTATAATTGTGGTTTAATTTGACTTTTTTTATAAATATTAGTATATTGTTGGAAAGTCAATAAATGCCATCAGTAATGTAAGAAATATGAACATCACCAAAATATTTTAACACAGTGTTTGGTGAGGCGGAAAATTTAGTTACCATTCGGGAAACATTGGTTATATGCTTATAACCATTATATATATATATAATATATATATATATATAATATATATATATATATATATATATATATATATATATATTATATTATTATATATATATATATATATTATATATATATCTAATAGTATAGTATATATATATATATATGGTAAAAAAAAAAAAAAAAAAAAAAAAAAAAAAAAAAAAAAAAAAAAAAAAAAAAAATATATATATTATAATATTTAAATATAACATTATTTATATATATATATATATATATATATATATATATATATATATATATATATATATATATATATATATATATATATATATATATATATATATATATATATATATAATATATATATTAGCGATACCAAAATATCCGATGGATACAAAAATTCCCCGAAGCCGATACCGATACCCGATACCTTGAAATAATATTGCCATATACTTACCATTACCGATACCGATATTTACTCTATACAACTTTTTCCGATACCGATACCGATACTGATAGGATACGAAAAATACGGATACTTCACTCCATCCTAATATATATATATATATATATATATATATATATATATATATATATATATATATATATATATATATATATATATATATATATTTTTATTTTTTTTTTAATTTTTATATTTAAGTACACTCCATGTAGCCTCTATATTTTGGGTGTAAACTCCAGTTTGAGGATCCACAAAATTTTTACTGTGGTTCAAAGTAAGATTTTTAAAAAATGTTTTTTAACGACAATTGATGTAAAAAACTTAAATTGGGTGTTAAACCGAACAAATGTCTATGGGGGCTCTGCCCCCCGTACCCCCGACCCGTGAGTAATGATGATATTGTCGCTACTTTTCCTTTTTTACGATTTGGGGTATTTTCCCATTTTTTTTTCAGAGAGATTTCCCCATTTGAGCTTGATTATATATATATATATATATATATATATATATATATATATATATATATATATATATATATATATATATATATATATATATATATATATATATATATATATATATATATATATATATATATATATATATATATATTTTTTTTTTTTTTTTTTTTTTTTTTTTTTTATTTTTTATTTTATTTTTTTTTTTTTACCTGAACCCTGGCTGAGTTGTTACGCTTTGTATCATGAGGCCCATTACCAGAAGAGGAGTTGATATTTTTGCTCACTTGCGAAGTGAACAGAATTCTTCCTATCAAAGAGTAAAGAATACAAGATAAAATCAATGGAATGACATAAAAGACGATTATATCCAATATGAAGTAGTACAAGTATTGTTCTCTTGATAGCTTAAAGGTGCATTCACGAGTTGGATAGCTGACATCATAATTTATGGGCACAATTTTTGTTAAGAAAAGCCAAGGACTGCAATAACAAATGGCTATAAACCATACAAAAAATGTTATCTTTTTTGCTCTCTCCACTGTACAGACAGTTTGAGCTTTGATTGGATGACATATTGCTATATATCTCTCGATAGTAAAAGCTGTCAAACTTAATGAACTTGCATTGATTCCCAAATTTTGAAAAAATATTAGGAGAGAACATCCAATTTTTCCCCATATCCACTGATTTCCAATCAAATAATAACTCACTATTTCTTGCGGTACAGCTGCCACCAGAACGATGCAATCTGCTATAGCCAAACTTACGAGATAGCAATTTGTTGGAGTAGACATATTCCTATTTTTAGCAACTACAATAACTACCATTACATTACCGATAACACCAATGACAAAAATTATTCCTTGAAAGAAAGTCCCAATTATTCGATATATATATGAGAAATATTCTGGGTTGCTTTTCAGAAAAGCGTAACAAGCCCTGATATAAAGTTCTTGCGCGCAAATGCACAAATAATCAGTGTGGGAGCAATTAATAACGCCAAATTGATGCAGCTCTGAGCAGTTGACTGTTAGATCTGCATCATTTTCAAAGGAATCATTATCAAACAAATATTCTTCGTCAAGTCCATTTTGAGTTAGAAATGACCAAGAGCAATTTGGAGACTCATTCATGTTCGCCGTTTCGTACTCAGCAAGAATTTCCATCTTTTTTCATTTTTAAAACAAACTAGAAAGAATGTATGAAACACAGGCAATGGTAAATTATAAACATTTATTTAATGTAATGTACTATTCCATATTTTTATTAACTTTTTTATATTAAAATTATTAATTTACATTTAAAATTCACTATTTCCAACGCCAAAATTTTTTATCCACTAAGCTTATTTCGGAGCACACAAGTTAGTTAGACTTTATCAAACAAAATATCTATGGATTAATTAAAATTTAAAATATGCCTAATAAATTAACAAATATAATAAAATTGATGAAGAAAAAGTATATATTTTCTAGAAATAACGTGTCGCACTTTATAAGAAGGATTATTTTACACTTTACGTTATAGAAATACAAGTATTAATATAAATATAAGAGAAAATACATTAAACTACGAGAGACAGCATCGAATATTCACTGTTATCAAAGTTATCGGAAAGATACGCGAAAGAAGCTTCCTCGGTTTGAAGTTTCACCACAGACTAAAGTAAATCTCATTTCTGTATAACAACAGAGTCAAAAAATATTAATCTCTCTCTCTCTCTCTCTCTCTCTCTCTCTCTCTCTCTCTTCTCTCTCTCTCTCTCTCTCTCTCTCTCTCTCTCTCTCTCTCTCTCTCTCTCTCTCTCTCTCTCTCTCTCTCTCTCTCTCTCTCTCTCTCTCTCTCTCTCTCTCTCTCTCTCTCTCTCTCTCTCTCTCTCTCTCTCTCTCTCTCTCTCTCTCTCTCTCTCTCTCTCTCTCTCTTCTCTCTCTCACATTCGCACACACACATAACACACGCATATATATAATATATATATATATATATATATATTATATTTTTTTATGTTTTTTTTTTTTTTTTTTTTTTTTTTTTTTTTTTTTTTTTTTTATTAATTTCAGTAAATATCTAATTTCTTTTTTATTGTTTTTTTTTTTTTTTTATTTATTTATTTTTTTTTTTTTTATTATTCCTTAAATTTATTTCTGTTACAACAAAATTTAAAAGCACGTGAGCTCGACACAGGTAAATTCTTAGATTTTTAAAAATATCTATCTATCTGTTACCATAGATTTGGTTATTTTATGCTGTTTTAAATATATATATACAGGGTGTCCCAGATGTTGCTCGCCATACTGGTTTTTGAAAAAATATATTAACGCAGTTTATTTTCTGCTTTGAGATTGCATTATGGCTGAGAAACTGACCGTAGAAAAAAAAATGATTAACTTGTTTTCTTGTTTGGTAGAAAAGGTGCTACACACTGCTCAGTAGCTGATGAATTCAATCGCAGTCACCCTGAGAGACAACCATTGAGCCATACCACTGTCTGCCGTTTAATCAAACGCTGCCAAGAAATTACTCAGTTGCTGACCTGCCGAGATGTGGGAGACCAAAGAGTGAAACTGATGAAGAAACAAACACTATGATTTTGGCTAATGTTTTGAAAATTGAGCTAGCGGTTAAGTCTGGGGTCGGAGAGTTGGACAGAGAAAGGATAAGACTGTGTAGAAAAGCGTATCGCAAGAGCTTTTCTCAATGGAGAAGGTATGCGACGTGAAAGTTCAGAAGAGCAGTGTCCGTTGTAATAGCGATAGTAAAGAGAGTGACGCAACAATTCGACGGGCAGAAAGAGATTGAAGAGAGTTAGTAAGAGCAGGAGAGTTGATGAGACGAAATGCCCTAGACTCCACCTTCTTTAGGAGAGCTGGATGTGTGGAACCACCCCAGATGTGCGAAGCATACTCCATACAGGGGCGAACAACACCCCTATACAGAGCAAGCAACTGGAGTGGTGTGAAGAAATACTGAAGGCGCCTCAGAACACCCAACCTCTTAGAAGCTTGTTTAGAAAGAGAGATAATGTGATCTTTCCAAGAAAGATCACGAGAAAAAGAAACACCAAGAATATTAAGGGGAGATGAAGGTTTGAGTTGTGTGTCTTCGAAGAAGATATCGTAGTTGTGTGGAAGATTGTGTCGAGTAGAGAGATCTAGAAATAGAGTTTTTGAGGCATTGAAAACGACCATGTTTTCTCTGCCCCAATTTGAAATGAGAGATAGATCAGAGGTTAGTTGCTCCAAGGCCACCCTCCTTGCCTCTATTAACTGTTGTTGGGAGGGGCGCCTTTCAAAATAAAAAGAGTAATGAAGGGTGGAGTCATCAGCATAGGAGTGGATAGGAGATGAAGTAATAGAGAGAAGGTCATTAATGAAAAGGAGAAAAAGTGTTGGGGATAGGACAGATCCTTGAGGAACACCACTATTAATAGATTTATAGGATGAACGGTGGACCGTCTACAACAGCTGCTATAGAACGACCAGAAAGGAAATCAGAGAGAAGGATAGATACCGAAAGAGGGAAGTTAAGGAATCAAAGCTTTGTGCCAGACCCTATCGAAGGCTTTCGATATGTCCAGCGCCACAGCAAAAGATTCACCGAAATGCCGAAGAGTGAAGGACCAAGAGTCAGAGAGAAGGGAAAGAAGATCACCCGTAGAGCGTTTCTTACGAAATCCATACTGGCGATCAGAGATAAGATTAGAAGAATTGAGATGTTTCCAAATCTTCCTGTTAAGGATAGATTCGAAAACTTTAGAGAGAACAGAGGTCAAAGAAATGGGACGGTAGTTGGAGGGTTGAGAGGGGTCTCCCTTCTTCGGCACAGGCTGAATGAGAGCACGTTTCCAGCAAGAAGGGAAGTTTGAAGTAGAGAGACAAAGACGAAATAGTTTACCAAGGCACGGTGCAAGCTCGGAAGCACAAGTTTTGAGAACCACAGGAGGAATACCATCAGGACCGTATTGTGTATATATTATATATATATATATATATATATATATATATATATATATATATATATATATATATATATAATATATATATATATATATATATATATATATATATATATATATATATATATATATAAATTCAACTTCAACTTCAACTTCAGCTCCCAGGTAGGCATCATCTGCCTGTCAGTTGGTGCAGCCTCCTTCTCCATTCATCTCTGTCAGCGAATTGGCCCTCTCTTCTCAATTGCGTAATGTTCGGGAAGCGATGCCTCTCCAACACCTCCTCCACCTCGTCCTTCCACCTCTTCTTAGGTCTTCCCCTCGGTCTTCTGCCCACTGGTCTCCACTCCAACATCTTCCTCGCCACTCTCCCCTCCTCCATCCTCTCTAGATGCCCAACCATCTCAGTTGGGCCTTTTCTATTTTATTTCTAATGCTACTCACCCCTATTCTCTCTCTTATGTGTTCATTTCTTATTCTGTCTCTTCTACTCTTTCCTATCATCGTCCTCAAGGGTATATATATATATATATATATATATATATATATATATATATATATATATATATATATATATATATATATATATAATATATATATATATATATATATATATATATATATATATATATATATATATATATATATATATATATATATATATATATATATATATATATATATATATATATATATATATATATATATATATATATATATATATATATATATATATATATATATATATATATATATATATATATATATATATATCCTCTCCCAGGAAGGGTTTTCACCCTGTCAGTGGAACCAGCATCTTTCCCATCTGCTTGAAGAAGTTCTCCCAGAGCTCTCCAAAAGATCAAGTTCTTCGGCTCGCCGGTCCCCATGCCGGTCCATGAGTCCTATCCAGACTCTTCAGGTAGGGTTTTCACCCTTTCAGTAGGACCAGCATCGTTCTCAAACCAACCTCCAAACACTCTCTCCCAGGGGTCTTCAAAAGATTGCGCTTCTCCGAGCAATGGTTCTCAATGCTGGTTCTGGAGTAGTTACAAGCCGTTGACAGAGAAATCACAAGGCCGGATGGCTAGTCCTGTCGTCCTTGCATTTAGTTCTCTTCACATGATCCGATCCTGTCGTTGATTTTCAAACTCATATATATATATATATATATATATATATATATATATATATATATATATATATATATATATATATATATATATATATATATATATATATATATATATATATATATATATATATATATATATATATATATAATATATATATATATATATATATATATATATATATAATATATATATATATATATATATATATATATATATTATATATATATATATATATATATATATATATATATATATTTATATATATATATATATATATATTATATATATATATATATATATAATATATATATATATATATATATATATATATATAAATGATCCTGTGTAATTTATTCAGCAAACTACTGAAAGTTAATAATTTTATTTTAGCGATTGATGTAAAAACTGTGATTTGAAGCTCAAAAACTTCAAAAAATTTATTTATATATTTCAGTAAACAACATATAAATTAATTTTTTTTATATCAGAAATATTGTGAAAAATCTTTTTGTCTAATGGATGACAAACTCGCTAAAGGTTCAAACGTTTTGCATGCCTAGATTATTAACCTGATAATAATCTATGTAAAATAAGGTTAATTTTTCAAAAGTTTTTCCTTATTTATATTCTGAAGATGGGTCTTGGAAAAGTGCTCTCTCTTTTTTATTAATTATGCAGTAATGTTTATTGGTATTCTAACAGCAGTTGTTTGCAGCGTTGGAATCTACTACAGCAGAAATCATGTTTCTTTTTTAAGTTAAGGAATACTTACGATTCCAATTATCGGAGTTGTGTTTGGAGTGTTCTTTGTTCTTTTAGGAGGCATTGGTTTTTTTGGATCTCTTGTAAGAAAACCAAAATATCTTTACATTTACGGAAGTCTCTCCACTGCCTTAGTGATTCTTGAGATTTTTGTAGTATTAATGGTATATGTCTTTAGAAGTGAAATGGAATATGTAATTAAGAGAGAGATGGTTAAAGTGTTTAATATGTATAACGGAAAAGATGAAGTTCTGAATATTTTTATAAATTAATTCCAATAGCACCTCAAATGTTGCGGTGTTAATAACTATACTGACTGGACTATAAATTTCAAGTAATAACTTATTGTCGGAGAAGCAGTACCAAAGAGTTGTTGCGTTGAAATTTTTGATTACAACTGTAACTTAGTTAACAACAACTACGCTACCGGCAAAGTATTTGTGCCTACGGAAATATATACAGAGGGTTGTTTACCTGCGACTTACAAATATTTTAAAAATAATCAATATTTCATTTTGGCTTGTCTTTTTATGGTATTTCTAATATAAATATTCTGCATATATCATTCAGGTAAACAAGCAAATAAACTTAAGTTTTGGAGTAGTTCTAAAAATGTATTTCCATTATCGTGAGAGAAAGACCATAAAATTTTTGTTTCCTTTATTAATTAAAAATACTTTATTTCCCCCTTCAACTGAAAAATAAAAATATGAGATTTTCCAAAGTATTATTATTATTATTATTATTATTATTATTATTATTATTATTATTATTATTATTATTATTATTATTATTATTATTATTATTATTATTATTATTATAAGTAGTAGTAGTAGTAGTAGTGACAAAGTTTGGTAGTAGTAATTAATTAATAAACAGATGAATGAGTAATTTACCAGTGATATTAATTATAAGCATCTAAACAGCTCGATTTCATTTTGAGTCATTTCAAGAGACGAAAAAAAATTCAAGAGTTTTCAACATCATAAAAAAAGATGGAAATTAAAGAACAAAATGGTGGTTTTACAAAATGGAATGTTGTCACATATATTCAAAGTAAACTGACGGAACTTAGAATTAAAAATCCAGAAATGGGAATTCCGATTCATAACACTACAATTTGTGTATTTTAAATTATAATTTAATTATATATATATATATATATATATATATATATATATATATATATATATATATATATATATATATATATATATATATATATATATATATATATATATATATATATATATATATATATATATAGGTCCTACTACATTTCATGCACTCACGCGAAATTTTAATCCAAAGTTATTGTCGGTAAAAAAAAATCGGACAAAAATTCATTTGGTGGCATTTTAATTGAGTGTGGTGAATCTTTATAAGTTTTATTTTGTGTTCTTATATATATATATATATATATATATATATATATATATATATATATATATATATATATATATATATATATATATATATATATATATATATATATATATATGTATATGTATGTATGTGTGTGCGCTTATGTGCGCAACGATGTTGTCTGTTCTCGTGTCTCTACTTTGGAGTCTTCTGAATTCTCTACTTTATGGCTTAAACTTTCTTGCAACTCTACAACTAAATTTATCTGTTCTGTCTACTTATCTCCTAACTCTACAGACTATCCAAAATTCTTCGACTATCTTAACTCCAAAATAGAATCACATTCTTTCTTCTTCTCCTTTCTCCGAAATCATCATATTAGGTGATTTCAATGTTCACCACCGCCAATGGCCTTGTATAATTGAAGTAACTGCGAGGAAGGAAAAAAATTCTCGCAGTCTAAACAGAACTCCCAGCTTCTTTGAAGCCGCCCTAGCAACCATTGTGATATGAGGTTTCCAAGACATTTTTTTGTTTATGTGAAGGCCAAGGATGTTTATATTGTCAACAGGAGAGATGGGAGAACCATCGAAAGAAATAGAAAAGTTAAGAGGTGTCTTTGAGAGGGAGATTTCTAGAAGTTGAGTTTTTAAAGAGTTGAATTTCACAAGGGTGAGACGACCCCACTGGGAAATTGTATTCAGATCTGCAAGAATGAAATCGGAAAGATGAAGACGAGAAGCAACTCTAGATGCAAAGGAAGGAGTAGATTTGAAATGAGTAGAAGAATGGAGGGTTGAGTCATCGGTAAATGAATGCATAGGATTAGATGAACAGCTGAGAAGATCATTAATGAAAAGTAGGAATAGAGTAGGAGACAAGACAAAGCCCTGAGGAACACCACTATTGACAGGAAAGGAAGAAGAAGTCGCTCCATCAACAACAGCTGAAATGGAACGATTAGAAAGAAAACTAGACATAAGTAAGCAAAGAGAAGAAGGAAACCCAAAGGAGGGGAGCTTGGAAAGCACTGACGCATGTCATACCCGGTCAAACGCCTTAGGTGTGTCAAGCGCCACCACTCAAGTCTCCCCATGGTCCCTAAGGGCAGAAGACCATAGATCTGTGAGATTCGAAAGTATATCACCCATATATATATATGTATATTATATATATATATATATATATATATATATATATATATATATATATATATATATATATATATATATATATATATATATATATATATAATATATAATTAAATACTGTATTATTTATTTACAAATAATATAAAAAAATACAATTCACCAATTTAACAGTTAATAAGCAAATTAAACAAAATTTTTAACTTTCTATGAAACTAGAGAGACAATAAAAACTGTTTATATGCTTTCACTAATTTATATAGTTATATATACATATATATATATATATATATATATATATATATATATATATATATATATATATATATATATATATATATATATATATATATATATATATATATATATATATATATATATATATATTTTAAGTCCTCCTTGATAGGAGTTTGTAGAGTTGGTTTGTTTTTTGTATCGATGTATCACTTTTTTTCAACTAAAACTCCCGGTTAAATAATGAGCACTTTTTATCAAATCATTTTCGAGTCTAGACGTTATTAAAAATGTAAGAGTTTTTGCTTGTTCATTACAAGTCCTCAGAATTCGAAGGTATAAGGTATGAGTTATATATTTTTTTTTACAACTCTTTCTTACTATCATATTGCCTTCTACTTAAATATATAACTGCGTAACGTTTTTAATTATATTGAATTCGTATATGAAGGAACTTCTAAGGTCATCATTCTTTAGAAACAGTTCATCGTAAGTCTCCTCTTATTATTTAAATGTATAACTAATTGCGACCCTTCTCCTTCAGGTCTTTTAATAAAAGCTAAACCCAAAGTTTTTATAATACGCCTAAAGAGCTTGTGAAATAACCTACAAAGTAATGGAGAAAGAACAATGCTCTCTAGTCTTATTTTTTATTTTCCGAAAACTTCAAATCTTTAGAAACTTCTTCATTAATTCTATTTTTAAATATCATATAGTCTTCACCGAATTCTACCATAACAGCAGACAGTAACACAGCTGATTTTTTTGTTTTTTTGTTTGTTTGTTTGTAAACAATATGAACGTAAGGCGTCGTGTTTGATTATGCTAAAAATTCGTGCTAAATTTGGTAATGACAACGTAAGAAATTTTCCAAAAACGAAAACGGTTTTATTAACCAGTTTAATGCCATCATTTTTAAAGAACTGATGGATGGGTATAAATTTCGCATGTAATGATCCGCTCTTTCTTTTGGTTTCAAATTTCAAATCAAAGTTGAAAATTTCCTAGGGAACTTTTGCTTCCCGTGCCAAATCTTTATTATATTTATTAAATAACCGAAAATTTATGTTGAAATTCAATTAATACATTATTAGAGCATGGTATGTATGTACACCGAAATATTAATTTTAAAATCAGTAAGAGTCTATATGGCTTATAAGAATAAATATAGAAATTGAGACATCGGCCACAAGTGCCTATGAAGACTGTCCCAGTCAAACAATGCAAAAATTGCCATTCGCTATAAGTGATTAGTTCCATACCAAACTTTTTCCATGCAAAAGGTCGTTAAAGAAATGGTAATTGTAGCGTTCACAGTTGTAGATATTTTTTTTTTTTGAAGGAGACCAGGTTGCTGAAACTAATAACATACCTACGCCTTGCGAGTTCGACTAAAACTACGCGTAGGTATTTGAAATTAACAACATAGCCTTCAATTTTCTATTAAGACAAGGTTGCTGGATCATTGGTGTTACCAAAATTTTTAAAAAATTTTTAATATTGGTTCTTTGGTAGGTTAAGCCTTTTTGTTGACTATTAGGAGTAGTAAACGAACAATGGTTTTTGGTTAAGTTAGGTTTATTTGTGGCCGTTAGTTGTCGTTTTACTCTTAAAGTCCAGGCTATGTTTACTAGATTTGACAAACTAGTTAGACAACTTAATCTGGACTTAAAGGGTAAAACTACGTCTAATGGCCAGCAAATAGACCTGCCTAACAAAAAAAAAATCACTTTGTTAATTACACCTAATAGTTAATAAAAATAACAAAAAACTAAAGATATATATATATATATATATATATATATATATATATTATATATATTATATATATATAATTTTTATTTTTTTTTTTTTTTATATTTATTGAGTACTTTGTGGTGGTGTCTCATTCCGCTGGGTTTTATCCAGCGGAGTGTCTCCACCCCATCTGTTTGTATATTTTTTGTTCCTCCTCCCCACTCATCCAGGTGGTGAGTGGGGTGTATGGATGATATTTTTTGTAGTTAGAAGTGTTTGTTTGTTTACTATAATGTTAATGTTTTTCAGATTAAAAGCAGAGATAATTTTGAAAGATAATTTTTTTTTTGTTTATCATGATAAATATGAGTTGCTAAAGCAACCTTTTTGAGGGGCAGAATGTCCCCAGAATAAGGAATCCAAAGGATCCCGTGAGTTTTTATTTTTTTACATAGAAGTATGTAAGTATATTTTAAAATCTTTTCTTCTAATCTTTTGAATGTTTGCAGGTCTTTTCTCTTTTGTTGCTTTGCTTATTTTTTGTGTATTTGAGGAAGAGGATGATGCTTGCAGATTTTAACACTACACAAACATTTTTTTTCTTTTAATTACTAACCTCAGTATGTTGGAATGACTTCGGCCTATGAATGAGTGAGAAAATGTGTTATGCATGACTAATTACTACACTTGCCACCCAGTTGTCCATTACCGCTTGCTTCCGCTTACTGCATGCTTCGCCGGCCTAATCTAATGTCTGGGGAAATCATAGCCTCTCATATTAGAACATTAAGGAAAAACAAAGAGGAAGAACAATCCAAGGTATTATATTTTTAGTTATTTTTGTTTAGTCATTAGGTATTTGGTATAAGAGAGGGAGTTTTGTTTTTTTTTGTTGTAGAAGATTCTTCTGCCTTCAGGAGCGCCCCACTTTTTCTGTCCGGAGAAAAAAATAAAAAATCTGTGACATATTTTTTGGCGCCCGAACAGGGACGCTTTTGAGGTGCGGAGGGAGTTTGCCAAGATGGAGAAGTATGAAAAGTTGTTGGAGGAGAATCAAAAGTTACAAGGGCTCTATGAAAGAGAGAGAGAGCAGCGAGAGAAGTTAGAGCAAGAGAATGCTGAGTTGTTACAAAAGTTAGAACACATGGGTGAAAATCTGAAACAAATGGAAAGGGAAAATAAGGAAAGGTTTGACAGTATTGAATCTCAAGTGGCTCGAATGGCTTTGCTTGAGGAACGAATGAATGGAACTGGTTTCCCAAATGAACAGGAGGAAGGAGCAGTAGGGGGTTCTAAGACTGTAAGAGATACAGAAAAAAAAACTGTACATTCTACTCCCAAGGAAGAAAGTGCTGATTACGGTAATGTAAAGGTGAAAGAAAGTAGAAAACCAAGAAAAAAACAGATAAGTAGAAAACAAAGAAAAGCTATGAGGAAAGAAAGAAAGAAGAAACTATGTGTTAGTGCTGATGATTCCTTGTATAGTGAGGAGGAGCAGGGCAAAGAATGCAAGAATGAGTATACTAGTTATGAAGAAGAAAGTGATTCGGAGAGTGAGAGTTCAAGTGTGGAAGTGCATAAGGGTATTTTAATCAGAGAGGTTCCCAGGATAGAAAAGTTTAATGTATACAGTAGTAGGAATGTGAATGAATTTTTCGAGGAATTTGAAAATTATTGTAGGCATAAGTACCCAGATCATCCTGGATATTGGGTGAAAGAGTTAGGAGAATGCATGGAGGGAAGAATTTTAGAATTTTATAGGAATATAACGAGTGTGTGTCCAGTAAAATATGATATTGTGAAAGAGCGTATATGTGATCAGGTTGCAAGAATCAGAGGAAGTATTAGATTTAAAAGAAAGGATGATTTTGAGAAAGTAAGGATGTTGAAAAATGAGAATTTAGATAGTTATGCTCATAGGCTGGAGACACTTGCAAGAAAGAAGTATGGAAATGAGGGAATAGATGAATCAAAAACGTTAGTAAGAAAGTTTTTAGATACTGTACCAGAACAAGTGGCTGAATGGTTCCACTTAAAAAGGAAGGAGAAAATGCGTTTGGGGTCTGAAAGGTTAAAGTGGGGTGAGATTTTAGAAATGTTAGAAGACCGACCTTTTGATGAGGAAGGGAAATATTACCCTAAAATTAAGGACAAATTGGAAGTACAGATGGGGAGGAGTTTTAGTCCAGGTGGGTATGATAAACGGAGTGAAAGAGAAGGAAAACAGACAGGGAACACACGACTGAATGCTGATATGCCAGTTTACAAGTCTTATAGGGATGCAGTGATGGACAATTCATTAGAGGATGTAGTTGCAAGAGTAGTTAGGCAATGTTTAGGAGAGATGAATGTCAGAATAGGGGGTAGGGATTTTGGGGCATCTGACAACAGGACTGAAAATGGTAGAAGTAATCAAGAAAGGGGAGTTGAGGGACCTGCAGTATTTTTTGGAAATGGAATAGGATTAAGCAGTCCAAGAATGAATGAAAATGAAAGGAATTGGAATGAATGGCAGCAGGTAGGATGTAGCTATTGTAAGAGACCTGGCCATACAATAGCCGCATGTAGAAAACGAATGAAAGTTTGTTTTGGTTGTGGTGGAGCAGGGCATTTTGTTTATGAATGTATGAATCCTAAGAGTAGATGTTTTGAATGTGGACAATTGGGGCATGTTAGAATGTTTTGTCCAACCTTAGTGAATGGGGGGAATCCAGGAGTTAGGCAATTAGCTCCAGGGATATCAGCGAACTACCCAGCGGCTCATCCACCAGGACAGCAAGTTATCCAGTCAGTTCCTCAACATCCTCAGGTGAGTCAGCCGATGCCTCAACGTCTGCCGGCTTCCCAGCAAGAAGAAAGAGACCGTCAGTTGGGTACTGGATCGGGAAACATATAGAAGTGGGGCCCAAGAGTACGCGTGGGGCCCCACTGAGTACAAGTGAGACCGAAAGAGATATGACAGTAGGTTTGGCCATTATGAATGTTTTTTTTGGAATAAATGCTGATATAAAACCTAGTCATTGCATGAGTGTGAGAGTGAAAATAAGAGGAGTAGAAGGTGATGCTCTGTTGGATAGTGGGTGTGGTAAGAATTTAATATTCAGGGACATGTTTGAAAGAGTTCAGTTGTGTGGGGTTCAGTTGAGAGAGATGAATGGGGAAAAAATAAGAGGGCTTGGGATGGTGCCTGTTAATATTTTGGGATCTATGTTTGAACAAGTAAGTATGGCAGGGGTTCCTATGAAAGAGTGTGAGTACTTTGTATTAGATAAAGATAGTGGTAAGTATGATGTTATTTTAGGGGCAGATTTTCTTAAGGAAAATAAGTTGATCATAGATACAGCAAGAAGATGCATCACCGGGAAGGGTCCAGAAGAGGGTGAAGAGTGGGGAATTTACTTAAAGTCCCCATCAAAGAAAGACCGAAAGTTTTTGAAAGGATATCAGGTGTATGCAAGTGAAAATGTTAAGCTGGATACAAATGCACCCATGAAAGTTAAAGTTGCATGGCAGAATGATGCTAGAGATCGTATGATTGAAGGTCAAATGATTATGATAGATGGTAGTTGTGCTAAGGTGAAAGTTAAAAGGGTAGCACATGTGTATGATGGGATTTTGAATGTGGATGACCCATGTGTTTATGTACAAGTGAGACCAGAAAAGAGAGGGCACAAGGTTAGGGCAATTCAAAAAGGTGATTTCTTAGGACGAATGTATACTGTTATAGATGAATATGAGTTGAATGAAGGCTTAGATAACACAATGTATGAATGCTATGTGAGTGACAATGGTGAGGGTTCCCTGTTAAACATGGAAAGAGAATGGACACAAGAGAACTTGCTGAGTGAGTTGGATATAGGAAATCATTTAACTGATAAGGAGAGGGAAAGATTGATTAAAACTTTGTATGAATGTAGGCAGGTGTTGAGTAAGGGTGATGATGACATTGGGAATGCTAGGTTGCCTGAATTTAGAATTATACTGACAGACTCTACTCCTATTTACCAACGACCACGACGGTTTCCAAAGCCTGTATCTGATGAGATTGAAATGCAGTGTGAAGAGTTAGTGAAAGTAGGGGTTTTGCAAGAAAGTGAATCGCCATGGAACAGCCCGATTGTACCCATCCGAAAGCCTGATGGAAGTTTGCGATTGTGTGTAGACTATAGAAAGGTGAATGAAAGAACTGTGAAAGATAGATTTCCTATGTGCATGATTTCTGAATGTGTGTATTCAATGTATGGGATGAAAGTGTTTACAAAGATGGATTTGGTTAGGGGTTATTACCAGATGCCATTAGAAACATCGGCTCGACCTGTGACAGCTTTTTCGACTGCGCGAAAGCATTATGAATGGAAGAGATTGTCTTTTGGGTTAGCTAACGCACCAGCAGCATTTCAGAGAGCAATTGGGGGTTTGTTGAGTAAATGGAAGAATAATGTGTTAGTGTTTATAGATGATATCCTGATTATGACTGAGACGTATGAAGAGCATTTGAGATTGGTGAAAGATGTACTTGAAACTTTAGAGGCAATTGGGGTAAAAGTGAAGCCTGTAAAGTGTGAATGGTTTAAGAAGAAAGTTGAGTTTCTAGGGCATATTGTGAGTGAGTCTGGACTTCGGAAGTCTCCAAAGTACATGGAAAAAGTAAGGGAGTTTCCGAGGCCCCGAACAGTACGAGAGTTAAAATCATTTTTAGGATTAATTGAATTTCAGCGAAAATTTATCGAGGGATGTTCCGGGATTGCTAAGCCTTTGACGGAATTGACTGGAATGAAAGGTAAGACTGTGCTAGTATGGGATGAGAGAATGATTGAAGCATTTGAGAAGCTGAAAGAATGTGTAATGAATGATTTGGAACTGGCTTATCCAGATTATAGTTTGAATGCTAACTCATTAGAGCTCTTTACTGATGCTAGTGGATTTTGTATGGGAGGATGGTTATCACAAGTACAAGAGATGAATGGTCAGGAAGTTAGAAGAGTGATTGGATATGTATCAAAGGCCTTCAGCACTGCTGAAAGAAAGTATTCTACTATTGAGCGAGAGTTGGCTGCTATTAGGTTTTGTGTGAAAGCATTTAAAGGATTTTTGTATGGTGTGAAATTTATTGTTCGAATGGATCATCAGCCTTTGGTATATTTGCATCGTATGAAAACTGTGGATAATAGGATTGCTAGAACAAAAGAAGATTTGAGTGAGTTCGATTATGAGATTGTATATACTCCAGGTGAAAGAAATGTGATTGCAGATGGATTATCACGAATGACCAGAGCACCAAATGAAGTAGAAGTGAGTGTGGATCCTGAATATTTGCCCAAAGGGTTATTAAAGTTACAAGAGAGTAAAGGGGGAGGTAACTCTATGTTTGAAAGTGTTTTGTATGGATTGAAAGATTTGATGGAAGTAGGTTTAAAATGTAATTTGCCTGAAAGATGTGAATGCTTTAAGAAGGGAGGTTATGAGCGAATGTATTAAACATCCAGAAAAATTAGGGATAATGAAAGTTAGGAATTATAAGAAGGAACTTAGAAAGTATGTGTCAATCAGGAGTAAAGCCTATTCAGAACGTGTTGGCAGTAGTGAGTGATTTGTTTGGAGTGGTAGTGTATGTGCATTATGGGAGTGAGAAACCAATTGTGTATAAGTCAGAAAAATTGAAAAAGGATTGTATATTTGTGTTGCATTTGCAATGTTTGGATGATTGTCATTATAATTGGGTAGTGGAAAGAAAAAATTATGAGAGAATAGTGGAAGAACCAGAAAATGAGTTAAATAGGAATGTG
This sequence comes from Armadillidium nasatum, assembly GCA_009176605.1. Taxonomy (NCBI): domain Eukaryota; kingdom Metazoa; phylum Arthropoda; class Malacostraca; order Isopoda; family Armadillidiidae; genus Armadillidium; species Armadillidium nasatum. Next base: position 1,995 of record SEYY01022195.1, on the reverse strand, counting down.
TATGAATCTGCGGTCTTTGGATGTGTTGATGGTGGAGTCCTTGTAGAAGATATTGTTCATATTGGAAACCGGCGGGATTGCAGACATGGTGATAGATGTATGACAGTAGATTTGAAGGTAGATGGCAGAATAAAATGTGGTTTAATTGATACTGGGGCACAAATTAGCATAGTTAGCAAGAGTGTGGTGAATGAGTTGAAAGAAAAGACAAATGACCTGAAAGTAATACCCGTTCGATTAAGGATTCAGGGTTTAGGGCATGGTAAAGTGAATGTTGCAGAGGCAGTTGAAGTTGGAATTTCAATAGGTACTTTAGGAATGGTTGTGAATCAGATGTGTTTGGTGATGGATGATGTTGACCTACCTTTTTGTTTTTTGTTAGGCATGGACTTTTTGAGTGAGAATAGGTTGGTTGTGGATATGGTTAATAACTCTTTAATGAAAGATGATGTATGTATTACAAACTTTTGTATGGATGAATCTGAAAGTTTAGGGATGGCATTTGCTGGTGTGATTGAATTGGATGCAAGAGATGAAAATGAGGTATTGAGTGATCAGGATATTTGGGAAATGCAGAAAATGAGTTCAGAAATACAGAGGTTGAAGCAGTGTATTAAAGAGGGTAAGATTGTCAGTGAATGGCCTAAAGAACTGAATAATTTTGTTAGGTATAAGAATAAGTTTTTGATTGATGGAGATGTTTTGTATTTTGTTAAAATGGCAAAAGAGGAATGCTTGAGCTGTGTTCCTGTAATGTCTTTGAATGGGTTGATTGGTTTGGTGATTGTAATGCACAGAGCATATGGTCATCCAGGGAAGCGGAAGTTAGTGACTTTGATGAAGAATGTGGTTTTTCATCCTTGTTTGGTTCAAGTGGCAGTGGATGTTGCTGTTACATGTGACAGGTGTCAGAAGAGAAAATGGCAGAGTCAGGTTGTACGTCCACCAGTTACAAAAATTGAAGTGAATGAACCATTTGAGTTAGTTGCTGCTGATTGTGTGAGTTTGCCTAGAACAAGTTGTGGGAATGAGGGTATGATTGTGATGGTAGATCATAGATCTAAATATGTTTTTGCAGCACCTTTAAAGAATAAGACTAGTGCGAATGTTGCAAATGTCATGAGCATAAATCTTTTTCCAATGATGTTTGCAAGGCCACAAAAGATATTGACTGATAATGGACCAGAATTTAGAGGTGAGAGGTTTGAAAGAATGTTAAGGGAACATGGGATTCAGCATGTGATGATAACTCCTTATATGGCATCGTCGAATGGATTGGCTGAAAGGACAGTAAAAACTTTGTGTGAGATGTTGCGAATGATGAGGGAAGATATGTATGAATGGGATCAAGTCTTAGGTAGAGTCCTATTTGCATATAATAGCACATTACATTCCAGTTTGAATACATCTCCACGGGACTTTTTGTTAAAATTTAATGGTAGGGTGAATGAAAAGGTGCAGTTGACTGAGAGTGGAAAGCAGTATTGGAGGGAAGCGAATGAGAAATTTCGGTCTTTCAAGGTAGGAGATTGGGTCATAAAAGAAAAGGTTGTGATTGGTAGAACAAATGAAAGTAAGATGAATGATAAGTATGAGGGTCCTTATCAAGTAAAGCAAGTTTGGTCTAATGATTTAACGTATGTGCTAGAAAAAGTGAGGGAAAGTGGGGAAGTATGTCAAGTTAGGGCTCATCAAAAGCAATTACGGCTTTGGAGAATGCCTCCTGAATACCTTAGTTATACATCCTGCATTTAGGGTATGGAAGGAGAATGAAAGCTGGTTAGAAAACGATGATGATGAAGCAAAAGCATTGAATGATAAAGAGATTGTGTTTGTTCAAAAGAAAGGTAGGAAATCGAAGAGGACAAAGTATCACCAGCAACTTCATGTGGATGAAAGGGTGCAGATGGAAACAGGAGAAAATGTAGAGAGATCTTTTGTAGGGTTTTGGTTGGATGATAGTCCTTTTTATGAGCCAGTGGTACAGGTGGATAG
>SEYY01022194.1:15000-19328 GCA_009176605.1 Armadillidium nasatum | reverse complement strand
AGAAGTTTTGGATCACCCGAAAATAATGGCCAATAAATTATCTTTAAATTTGTCTTGGTTATTTTAGAAAATAATAAATTCCGCCTCAAGAACAGAGGTTGTGTCACTAAAATATATATATATATTATATATAATAATATTAATATAATATATATATATATATATGTAATATATATATTATATATTGTATATATATATATATATATATATATATATATATATATATATATAGATTATTATATATATATATATATTTATAAATATAATATATATTATATATAATATATATAATGTTTTTGTATGTTGTGAGTGCATTGGTGTTTGTTTTTAATTGTCATGGACATATTTTCAGATTAATAAAAAGCAAATTTTTGAGCACTTGAATTCGGTGCCAAAATTGAAGTCTAAAACGGATGAGTAAATTATTTTATTTCTATTAAATTAGAAATAAAGTTTGACAGATGTTTATTCTTTAAGGTTTGATGTGCTTACAAAATGAACGCTATAAAGTAATATTGAAATTAATAATCATAATAATAATCATAATAATAATAATAATAATAATAAAAATATTGTATAATTATATAATAATAAGTAATAATAATAATAATAATAATAATAATAATAATAATTTCTATTTCGGAACTTATAAAGATAAAAATATTTTCTCAAAATCAGATCTATAATAATAATAATAATAATAATAATAATAATATCACCCTCATCATCCCCATCGTTTATCATAATGATAAATAAAAGTTAGTCTACTACTACTACTAACTACTACAACTACTACTAAATAATAATAATGATAATAATTATTATTATTATTATTATTATTATTATTATTATTATTATTTTACTTATCCTTTTATTCTGATATGACTATTTCACTAAATCCTCTTTTCTTACTTTTTCAAAAAGTTTTCAATAGTGAACTTCCTATCTCAGTCTCTCTCCTTCAGCATTCCTATAAACCATATATTTCGTTATCCGTGCCTTGCCTTTAGCAATTCCTTAATATTTTATAAAAGTGTGTGGTTTAATTTTATAACCTATTTTCCTATACACTTCTCCTTAGATGGATCTTATCAATTATGTTTATAGATGGATCTTATTAATTATGCTTATAATATTAAGTGTGCGATATTTTAACAGTTTAATTTTGGTCGTAATTTTGGTAATTAATGACTATTGATTAATCCACTTGGTTTGTAGCTACATTCAAATTAATAAGTTATATTTTCTAGAGCTTTTATCTCTTCGACAGCAAATTATCTTAGTTTTCAACATCTTCGACAGCAAATTATCTTACAGTCTTCAACATTTATATTGAAATTCCATCTTTTCCTTCGGATTTCTTGGCTTAAATTATACTTCTTATTTTAAAATTGGTTGACTTTCATCGTTGAATGGCTACAGAATGAAAAAGTGATTGGCTCACGTGTTTGAATGGGCAGGTTCGGTCACTTCTTCGGATTCGAAGAAGTAACATCCAAGAAAGTTCCTTACCTCAAATAGGAAAATGCCATTAGCTTGCATACTCTAATATAAAAGAAAGTTCTATCTACCTTTTTGCCTTTAAATAAACTCGTTAGTTTGCTCACTTCATTTTCCATTTCCACAATTTTGTCCTTCCCATTTTAATCTTTTCTTGCTTATATTTTCTTATTCATGTAAAAATATTTTCATATAAAAGCTAAAATTATTCAAATAAGTGTCCTTACTTTAATAAAAATATTTTGAGAGCTGTTTATATTCTTTTACAAGAATATTTTATCTTTATTTATAAATATTTTAAAAATTGAATATATTTTTATGCCATAAATGGCTTTTTTTTTCTTTATTTTCACTATTTGGAATTAATATTTAAATCGGTTTTCAAACAGTTTCTTTACAAAAAACACTGTCGTTCAGCTGTTTATTTTCTCTCTCTAAACCATTCATGCTTCAATATTTTTTTTTTATTACAACACTTGGTCTTTGTCATGTGTCATGTGACATGCGATGTCTCTTTTATCAACTCTCTTCAATTTTAGCTTGGCAATGTCATTCACAGGAGCATGATCATTGTAGCAGCCTGTTCCAGTGTAAATTTTAATATTTCAATATATATATATACATTTATTATATATTTTATATTATATATATATATATATATATATATATATTATATGCGTGTGTCTGTCTATTTGTCTATGCGTGTGTGTATCTTTTTTTGACGCAACCTTGATTTTATGATTATAATTGTCCGTATATTAAGAGGACCGCACGCCACCCTTTCTTCGCCCTATCGACTTGTAGGGTAAATTGAAGAGTTGCCAATCACATAATTCCTTTAGTTGCTCGATTTTATTCGGAGCCTTTCCTTTATTCTGTGGCTTTTATGAGACGAATTAAAATGACGTCCGAAGGGCCACATGAAAGGCCACAGCTGAAATTAATCCCTTTTTTATCACTAATAAAATGCGAATTAATTTTGACATGACAAACCTCGACTAAAATAATAAATATTTTATTGAACAATGTAGCACCTCATTATATATATATAATATATATAATATATATATATGATACTATTATATATATATATATTAAAATTAATATATATATATAATAGATAAAGTATATATTATATATATATATATATTTCATCTTTGGTAAAACAAAGAACCTACATAAATTTTCACTAGAGTTTGGAAAATACCGGAAATATGGTCGAGTTAAAGGCCTTTTTTATATTTTGAACGCGAATTTATATAAAATAATAATATATATATAATATATAATATTATATAATATATATATATATATATATATATATATATATATATATAATGACTTTTTATATTAAATTATATATATATATATATTATAAATATATATAATTATATATATCCATATTAGTAACTATATATATATATATATAATATATATATATATATATAATTTTACATGTATCTTTGATAACATCTGGTACATTAGTAACTTTATTTAATCCTTCGTTCTTTATAAGTTCCGAAATTTCTCTTTAATTTATAATTTATTTTATAATTACTTGTATTTTTCACCTTCTCTTCTGATCATATTTGATGAGAAGTTAGAAATCTTACTCTTTTATTCATAAATATTGATTAATTAATCCTTTTAATTTCAATTAATTTTGTTTTCCATTTCACTCGTGGCAATTTATTACCTTCTGTCAATCTTCGATGCAAAATAAGATTTTATCAAAGTTTTTCATTTGATATAATTTCAAACTCTCTGCTAAGAATTGATTATCCCTCATATAACATTGTTACTCTTTACCTATCTCCTCTCATCAACATTTTCCTATAATACTGAGTAATAACCTAGTGTAACGCCACCCATAACAATTTTTTATCACTTCACAATATGGACGCATCAATACGGATTTTTTTCATCACCGCTTCGAATCTTTTTATCTCATATAAGGAAAAATTTTACGAAAAATTTCAGAGAGTTTATTATATTATTCTCACTCAGGTAATAATAGTATATTATGTTACTTGAAGAATTCACACACTAAAGATGTAACAAAAATTAAAACAAATAACTTACACGGACATCCATACTGAAAAATATTCATTCATCCCCATCCATCCAAACAAACACCCTTCGTCCTTGCCCACATCCTCATTCAAAACCTATATTCACTGTTCAGTTGAAATCTCAGATTCATTATACCAATAATGCTTGTAACATTGATTAAAGAGTGTATATATATATATATATATATAATATATATATATATATATTATATATATATATATATATATATATATTATATATATACCAAGGAAGGGTGTGTATTATTTGTGTCACATTCTGAGGTAGTGGCGGAAAAAGAGGCGTTTTCGATACCAACACTTATTCAAATCTGCTTCATTCCTTTACTTAATAATAATAATAATAATAATAATAATAATAATAATAATAATAATAATAATAATAATAATAATAATAATAATAATAATAATAATAATAATAATAATAATAATAAAATCATTTAACTCTTTGGAGACATTTAAAATTTCAGCAAAAACAAATAACACATTTTTTTCATTATTTTCTGAAGCATAATTAATTATATTAATTTATTTATTATAATATTTTAATATTATAATAATAATAATAATAATAATAATAATAATAATAATAATAATAATTAAAAATAATAATTATTATTATTATTATATATTATATTATTTATTATTATTATTATTATTACTATAACAATTTGCTCTCGTGAAATGATACTTTTAATTTGGCTTGATTTGGTACTGAAATTGAAACTTACAAGTTAG
>SEYY01022194.1:0-5000 GCA_009176605.1 Armadillidium nasatum | reverse complement strand
TAAAATTGAGAGTTTTAAACAAGAATCAACTATTACCATGATAGATTTATTCGTAGTATGGATAAAGTATTCCAAACTAAATATGGAACAAAAAAAAATTTGTATTTACATAATATTGAAAAAAAAATTTTTTAAAGTTTTTGCTAAAAATAGAGCATGTTGATTTATTGATTGTTTCTAAACAAGCTACAAAATTTTTTTAAATATATAAATAAAAAGCAACAGCAATGTAAGAGATTTGCATGTTTGATAACATAAACTATAATTAATTGCGTGTGACAGTACAATGGAATATATAGAGGAACTATAGAACAAGAATCTGAAGACACACACGATTACTTAAAATAGTATATTTAACACACTCGCCTATTTTATATATATATATATATATATATATATATATATATATATATATATATATATATATATATATATATATATATATATATATATATATATATTTCCTTTTTGTTTTTTATACCTACAAACTTTTCCATAGTCATGGGGTGGTGTCTATCGCAGGCCACATTCATTCAAATACTCTCCCCTTCAATCTCTTCCATTCATTCCTATCTTCTGTCAACAGCACACTCTCCTCCCAATTCATCCCTCTATCTCTTAACAGCTCCTTGATATTACTCATCCAGCTTCCCCTCGGTCTCCCCTAATATCTTTCACCCTTAACTTCTGAAATGAATACCTTTTTAGCCATTCTCTCTTCATTCATCCTACAAACATGTCCAAGCCATCTCAGCATACTTTGTTTAGCTCTCTCAACTTTACTCTTTCTCTATCCACAATTTCCTTTATTCTAACAACTCTGACTATCTCTTCTACCAACACCACAAACCATTCTCAGACCTTTCATTTCGAAAACTTCTATTTTTTTCCTCTTTCTACCGTCCAACCTCCATACTTCACTCCCATACATAACCACCGGTATACAACATACCTCAAGCATTCTCCCCTTCATCTTCCTTAGTAACCTACCTCTATCACAAATATCCCTAAAAATCACCTAACACTTTCTCCCCTTCTTTTATTCTATGACCAACTTCATCACCCATACTTACATCAACCCCTCCAAAAATCACCCCCAGATACTTAAATTAAGTGATTAACTCCAATACTAAGGTGTCTGAGTGCTAAGAAAGCAAACCCGTTTAAGCTCCTTTCTATTACCTCTTTTCTCAATATTCAGTCAAAGGCTGATGTTGAGCATACATATGCTCGCATCGATTTTATCTGTTCTTTTGTTTCGAATTTGAAGTCTTCAGAATTTTCTACTTTATAGCTTAGGTTATCTTGCCATTCAGTAGCTAAATTCATTTATTACATCAATTTATCACCATCTTCTACTAAAAATTTTAAGTTCTTTGATTTTCTAAACTCCCAAAATAGAGAACATTCTTTCTTTCTTTCCTTTCTCAGAAATCGTCATTTTAGATTATTTCAATTTATTCATTATTCAGTACTGTTTGATCCTTTAGGATGTTCATTTAACTATACTATACAGCATAACCAGTCATCCTTTTATGTGCTCTACTTTAACTTTAATTGTAAATTTTGATTAGTGAAGTGGTGTTATTATTCATTCTCTGTACTAATCTATTTATTTTTCCTTTTAGGTAATTTGAAAATGAATTTTGATATAAATCCGAAACGTCATTTGTTTAAAATATTTATTTGCTTTTTCATTTTATTACCATTATTAAATGAAAATTATTAATTACTTTCAATGCTGCTTCCTACGCTGTTCGCAACATTATTTATTCTTTTCTATATATATTATATATATATATATATATAATATTATAATATATATATATATATATATATATATATATATATATATATATATATATATATATATAATATATATATATTTTATGTTTCCTCCGGTGGGCAAAGGCCGGAGGCCTACCAAATTCCACCGGAGTTGGGAAAGATCTATTATCATGGTCGATGGTGGCCAACGTGTCCAGATACACGGCTTTTGAAAGTATGCAAGTCGAAGGAAGTTGGGAAAACAGATGAAGGGAGTGTGTTCCAGACTTTACCAGTAGAGTATATGTAAGACTGAGCATAGCGGTTAAGTCTGGGGTCGGAGAGTTGGACAGAGAAAGGATGAGAATATGTAGAAAGGCGTGCCGCACGAGCTCTTCTCAATGGAGGAGGTATGCGACGAGAGAGTTCAGAAGAGCAGTGTCCGTTGTAATATCGATAGTAAAGAGAGAGTGACGCAACAATTCGACGGGCAGAAAGAGATTGAAGAGAGTTAGTAAGAGCAGGAGAGTTGATGAGACGAAATGCCCTTGACTCCACTTTCTCTAGGAGAGCTGTATGTGTGGAACCACCCCACATGTGCGAAGCATACTCCATACAGGGGCGAACAGCACCCCTATACAGAGCAAGCAACTGGGGTGGCGTGAAGTAATTCTGAAGGCGCCTCAGAACACCCAACCTCTTAGAAGCTTGTTTAGAAAGAGAAGTAATGTGATCTTTCCAAGAAAGATCACGAGAAAAAGAAACACCAAGAATATTAACAACAGATGAAGGCTTGAGTTGTGTGTTTTTGAAAAAGATATCACAGTTGTGTGGAAGATTGTGTCGAGTGGAGAGATGAAGGAATTGAGTTTTCGAGGCATTGAAGACAACCATGTTTTCTCTGCCCCAATTTGAAATACGAGAAAGATCAGAGGTTAGTTGCTCCAAGGCTAACCCTATATATATATATATAATATATATATATATATATATATATATATATATATATATATATATATATATATATATATATATATATATATATATATATATATATATATATATATATATATATATATATATATATATATATATATATATATATATATATATATATATATATATATATATATATATATATATATATATATATATATATATATATATATATATATTATAACGAATTTATATGATTTCAAATGCTTTTTAAAGTCTCAGAGAGGAATATTAGCCTCAATCTTCCTAAATTGCCATCATATATTTGGAGTCATCTGGGATTTTTCAATTTGAACAAAATAAAATGAATTTCCAACAGATTTGGATTAAAAGAACTTGGAAATTATATTTTATTATAGAATGAATTGACAATATTAGATGGACTTGGACACTTCAACTCGTAGGCTTTATTAATTAATCCAAAGTTTTGCACCCGATGAATAAATAAATCCTCATCGATTTTAAAACCTTTTTTATTATCTCCCTAGCACATTTGTTATGTGTTATGTGTTGTGTTATGTATTGTGTTAGAAAAGTTCCTTTCCTCAAAAGGGACAATAAAAAATATATATACAGATATATATATATATATATATATATATATATATATATATATATATATATATATATATATATATATATATATATATATATATATATATATATATATATATATATATATATATATATATACATATGGTGTTTTTTCAGCACATTAAACATCATATTTGGGAAAATAAAGGTTGTGGAACATTCGAAATATTATACCATGATGCATACCAGATAAATAATGTATTAACCTCGAAGAATCACTGCGCCATCCTGAGAGCCTAAATAAAATACATCTCCCTAATGTCACCTTGACGTAAATGAGTAATTTTAAAAGCTTCCGATATGCTGTCACTTCGTCTTTCCTTTTGATGAATGAATACATTGTCAATAATAATAATAATAATAATAATAATAATAATAATAATAATAATAATAATAATAATAATAATAAATAAAAAAAAAAAAAAAAAAAAAAAAAAAAAAAAAAAAAAAAAAAATTTTATATTTATTTATTTATTTATTCATCACACTTTTTTTTGGGAATAGTAAATTTTAGGTCGAGTTTTTAATAATGATTATTATAAACTTATTTAACCAATCATAACTTAAATAAATCTAAAATATATAATATGAGAATATCATTTAAATATGATATATATATATATATATATATATATATATATATATATATATATATATATATATATATATATATATATATATATATATATATATATATATATATATATATATATATATATATATATATAGATATATGGAGAGAGAGAGAGAGAGAGACAGAGAGAGAGACAGAGAGAGAGACAGAGAGAGAGTTATAATGGAGAAGAAGAAAACGGAAGTATAAGAAATAATAAATATAATATTAGCGTTGAATAATGTTCTGAATAGAACAAACCCGAAATGTTGATCAGAGTTTCTGATTCTTTAATTCTTCATCACGATTTTTTTGTTTGCTTAAATCAAGTTGAAGCTTCCTTTGAATTAAACAAGTGAAACATTTCTCAGTCAATCAATGATTCAATACAGTTTAAATCTCTCTCTCTCTCTCTCTCTCTCTTCTTTTCTCTCTCTCTCTCTCTCTTCTCTCTCTCTTTTTCTCTCTCTCTCTCTTCTCTCTCTCTCTCTCTCTCTCTCTCTCTCTCTCTCTCTCTCTCTCTCTCTCTCTCTCTCTCTCTCTCTCTCTCTCTCTCTCTCTCTCTCTGTACATCCCCATATATATATCTACATATAATATTATATATATATATATATACTATATATATATATATATATATATATATATATATATATATATATATATATATATATATATATATATATATATATATATATATATATATATATATATTGAACATAAAAGGGTTTCCTGACAGGTGATGCGAAGAAGAAAAGTCAGGACGTGACCTTTCATATATATTTGAAAATTTCATATAATTTTAGAAGAAACTCTAAAATATTTTAATTTTATTTCGAATATTCTGCTGGCAATATTTGTTTTTTTATTATTATTATTATTATTATTATTATTTTTTTTTCAATATTGTATTAATTATTATTATTATTATTATTATTATTATTATTATTATTATCAATATTATATTAATTGTTCATTATTATTATTTTATCAATATTAATATTAATTATTATTTTAATATTATTATTAT
>SEYY01022193.1:20000-40321 GCA_009176605.1 Armadillidium nasatum | reverse complement strand
AGACAGACTAGCGAAGAGACAACAAACAAAATAAAATGAAAATGCTTATTTAAAACAAATATTAAAACGTTAAAAACACAAACACAAACAATCACACGAGTAAACAGACAGACAAACAAAGAGACAAACAAAACAAAATAAAAACCAAAATAATACTTATGTTAAAAACAAATATTAAAACGTTAAAATCAATTATGGGACTATATAACTTAAAACTATTTCTGTTTAAAACAAAATTTTCACTAAAAACTTATCTTAAATTTTATCAATCAGTAGTTGATCCCGTTGTAAATTAAATCACTATAGATTCTAAATTTTAAAACGCAAAAAAATTTCTAAAACAAATATACACAGTAGATTAACAATTAATTATAAACGTTTAAAAACAACGGATACACTAAAATGCACTAAAACACAAATTAAAACGCTTAAGATAAAAAAAACACAAACACAACACGGAGAACACACTAGACACAACCATCCACCATGAAAGCTAAACTCATATATGGAATTTTCTAACTTATGTCTAGTTTTCTTTCTAATCGTTCCATTTCTGCTGTTGTTGATGAGGCAACTTCTTTATTTCCTGTTATTAATGATGTTCCTCAGGGTTCTCTCTTGCCTCCTACTCTATTAATACTTTCATTAACGATCTTCTCAGCTGCTCATCTAGCCCTATTCATTCATATGCCAATGACTTGACCTTCCATTCTTCTACTCATATCAAATCTGCTTCCTCTTTTGCATCTAGATTTGCCTCTCGTCTTCATCTTTCCGATTGCATTCTCGCTGATCTGGATATAATTTACCAGTTGAGTTTATAAAGAGTTGAATTTCACAAAGTTGAGGCGACCCAACTTCTTGAAATCTCCCTCTCAAAAACACCTAACTTTTCTATATTTTTATATGGTTCTCTCGTCTCTCCTGTTCAAAGTATAAACATCCTTGACCTTAACATAAACAAAAAATGTCTTGGGAACTTCACATCTCAAAGGTTGCCAAGGATGCCTCAAAGAAGCTGGAAGTTCTGTTTAGACTGCGAAAATTTTTTACTTCTTCTCAGTTATTCTAATTTTACAAGGGCCTCATCCGTCCTTGTATGGAGTACTGCTTTCATATCTGGGGAGGATCAGGTTTCATTCGTCTTTTGGATAGGGTTGTGTAAAAGGCTAAAAAACTTGTATACTGTTCCGATCTTTCTAATTCACTTGACCATTTTTCTTTGCGACGTGACGTTGGTTCCTTCTCTCTTTTCTATAGGTACTACAGCGGCAAATGTAGAACTGTCCACTCATAATCTCAGCCTTTTTGACCTCCTCGTAGTAAAAGGGATGCAATGTCTGCACATAAATTTTGTGTGGATATTGGCAACTCCAGGCTTGTCCACTGTGGTGATCCCTTCTTTCCAGCCACCTCTATTTTGTAGAATTCTCTCTCATCTTCTGTGTTTCCTACCGAATTTAATCTCAATTACTTTAAAGCATAGGTCTGTGCTCACCTACGAAATTTGCGTTAGGTGGGACTTGTAAAGTTTCTCTTATTCTTTCATTTTTATAACACCCCCTCCTAGAATATCTGCCCGTGAGTGGTGGTGATGTGAAAAAAAAAAATTTAAATACAAAAAGCAAAATATTTATATTTTATCAAAGTTAGTATTATTAAGTAAGATATACATTTTTAATAGCATAATTATTTTAAATAAGAGGCTATATTATTATTGAATTATTATTATTGAATTATTATTATTATTATTATTATTATAATATATAATATAATATATATAATATATATATATATATATAATATATATATATATAATATATATATATATATTTATATATATATATATAAAAGAAAAAAGGCAGAATATATTCAAATTAATTCCCTATATGGATACCGAAATCATACATCCATCTTTTATAATTATATTACTCATGTTTGAACTAACCTTTATCTTCTATTTCAGAAAGATTTCAATCTTCGTTTGAAATAAATATTTGAAAGAACGAAAATTACGTGTTGACTTTTCGGGTTGCGATTTTTATTTAACTTTTAATTTCTTCTGAGTAATCCGTTATCAATAAATTCTCTATCTGCGAGAAAGAGAATGAGAGAGGGGAGAAGAGGATGGGGGTGAGAAAGAGAGGGAGAGAGAGAAAAAAAAAGAAAATTGATGTAATTTTGATTTATAAACATTAATATTTTACTTAATATTTAAAAAATAGTTTTGAGGTACATTTGCATAATTTTATTTTGATTCATTTTCTATTACAATTTTCTGTAATTTAAACTAATCTACGTTAATTATGATGTTTAATAAGTACAAGTTATGATTTAATAATTACAATTATTAACTTTATAATAATTACATAACAAAAATTGGTAATCAGTATTTAAATTGACTAAATTTTCGGTTACTGTTTTTTTCTTGAATAAAAAAAGTATAAGAAATAAAAATTTAAGCAATTTATGAAATTTTAATATTCAATAGACTGATTGTTCTTATCATAATATATATAATATATATATATATAATATATAATATATATTATATAATATATACATATATATATATATATATATATATATTATATATATATTATATATATATATATAATATATATATATATATATATATATAGTTCTCGCATGGTTCTAGGGTCTGGGATTCCTTTTAACCAGTTTTTTTTTGTTTTTTTTTTTTTTTTTTTTTTTGCTTCCATGTACGATTGCAGGAATTTTCCTGCAGTCGACGCCACCTGCATCATGCGGGAAATGGTGTATGTATATATATATATATATATATATATATATATATATATATATATATATATATAATAATATTATTAGTAGTAGTAATAGTAGTAGTAGGAGTAGTAGTACTTGTAAAGTATATTATTATTATTATAAGTAGTAAAAGGAGTAGTATTACAGAAATTATTATTATCATTATAATTATTATTATGAAATTATTTTCATAACTTTTTTCCTTATTATTATTATTATTATTATTATTATTATTATTATTATTATTAAATGAATAAAGAATATCAATGAATAGAAAACTTGCATATAAATTATTAAACTTAAAAAAAAATTCATATTAAAAAGAAAAATTTATCGAATAAATATATGATTTATTACTCTTAATGTCAGGGGAAGTTTCGATTGTGAAAGAAAATTTTTTTTTCATCCGATTCTCCTGAAAATTTCAATGTATATAGCTTTTTTCCCGACGAAAAAACTCGATTCCTAACGTTTTTACGAGCGAGTTAATGTTTAGCAGTTATATCGGAATTTTTTTTCAAATTCAAATCGACGGTGAAGCCACATAAAAAATGTTTTTGGTCTGAAATTTGGAAGATATGTTTTTAATTCCATTGGCTACAAAAACTTCTAATAGACTTTTGCTCTCAGAGTTACATAAAAAATAGTATTAGCCCAAGACTGACCCACTATCGAAAGAAATTATCAAAATATTTTTTTTAGAAAAATTATAATTGCTACGTAAACAAATTTTGGCATACTTATAGAGAAGTGTTGGCGCTACAAATTCTTCTTTAAACTTTATTCGATCTGATTTGTTTTTTCCGAGATATGAAATCTCAATGAAGGTCCATTTTTAGCAAATTTTCAAAAATTTCAAAAGTTTGAGAGGCTATATCTTTTTTCAAACAATTAGCATTTAATAAAGCTCTAAATAAAAGTTGTAGACCTTTCTCTCCTCTAAACAATATCAAAAAAAATCAAAAATGCGCGCAAAGGATTTATTTTAAATAATTTTTTCTCCGAAAAGGTAAAAAAAATTTCAAAAAAAATTCGACTGATTATACCTTTTTCCTGGACGTGATATCAAAAATCTGTTGCACTCACTGCTAAAGATTGGGGCTAAGATTGTTCAGACAAATTTTCACCTCATGTTGAAAAATATTTTGACCCCGCTATTCTTTTTTTTCCTCGACATTTGACCACTAATACCTATGAAACCGTTATAGACTCATAAAAACGCGAAAAATGGAGCTTTTTGAAGCGGGAAAAAAGCTATATACAATGAAAATTTCAGATCAACCGGTCAAAAAATAAAAATTTCCGGTCAAAAAATGCAAACACTAAAAATTACCCTTCAAAATTGAAACCTCCCCATAATTAATGTCAGTCAGTATAAAGTAATAATAATAATAATAATAATAATAATAATAATAATAAATAATAATAATAATAATAATAAAATAATGATAATAATAATAATATTAAAAATAATAGTTATAATAATAATAATAATTCAATTCACGTTTGACAAAACTTTATTAAGGAAATGGTACATTTACAGGTTTAAAGTTTAAAAGTAGGTCCTATACTACTAAATTCATTAATAATTTTAGCTCCAGTGTATATATATATATATATATATATATATTATATATATATTATATATATATATATATATATATATATATATATATATATATATATATATATATATATAATTTATTTATTATAATTACAAATTATGATAGGTCTTCTAGAATTACAAAAGTCTAGAAATATTGATCATGCATGTAACAATAACAGAGACGTTAATTATGATGTTTACTACGATAATTCTAGTAATAATAATAACAATAATAATGTTTACCTCAAAAATAGTAACAATACAATAGTAATAATAATAATAATAATGGTAGCTATAATAATAACAATACCAATAATACAACAGTGATAATAATAGCGATAATAATAATTATGATAATAATAGTAATAATAAAATTAATAGTGCAATATAATATTTATAATAAACTTATCAATAATAATAATAATAACAATAATAATAAAACATTGGCAGTAAAGATTGCATATAGTAATAATAATAATCGTATTAATGATTGCAGTAATAGAATTAATATTCTTCGATACCGTAGATTATCTGATTTAATAATAAATTGAAAAGATAATAATCCTAGTAATAAAGATACTAATGGTTAATATAATAAAAAGTATTGTACTATTAATAATAATAATAATAATAATACTTTTAATATTAGTAATAACAATAGTAGTAATAATAATAAAAATAATAATAGTATTGAATAACATTTATAATAATAATAATAATAATAATAATAATAATAATAATAATAATAATAATAATAATAATAATAATAATAATCTCTCTGCGTAATAAACGATATAGCTTAGATATCATATTATTTCAACTTCTTAAGACAATATTTAAACTCTTTATGAATGCAAATTCTTTAATATTAACATGTTACTTAACTTTTACCATTTCAGCCTTTTTAATTATATCCCAATGAAAATATTTCAAAATGTTTATTTTTAAATTCGTCCTCACCCGAATCACGTGACACTTGTTAGTATAATAGTTTAAAGTTACCTTCAACCGCTAATCCAAAATATTAGATCAAATGTAATTTCCGAGCATTGAAAATTTTACTTCAAGAAATAAAAATTTTCCAAGACGATACACTTTCATCAATTTTTTAACATCTTTTTAGCAATTCTTTGAAAACTATCAGAAGTATTTGCAAAAACTTTCTTCATTAAGATTGTCGACCCAAAAGATTCGAACGAAAACCAGAAAGCCGGAAATTGACAATTTTCAGTTGGTTATTTTTTTTTAGTATGAAAATTCTTACTCTGCGAAATTTTTGCTTCGCTACATTTATCCCCTACGAAGATAGGTAAAGCTGTTCTTTCACTACAGTTTCAGGAAACATCATTCTGTTCTCCTTTCTGGTTTTAGTTCTTCATTAATATTCAAGATCTTCTCTTGAACATGTGAAATAACTGGTGCCACCCATTGTTCAGCATACATCCAGAATGTTCTTCCCTCTAATTTTCTTGTCCATATCTTATAACCTCTCTGTTTTTCTCTTTGTACGCCACTTCCTCAAAGCCTTCAAGTATTCTCAAGTTTTCCAAATATTCACAAATATCTATGCTTTCATTTCTCCCAGTATTTCCCAATTCCATTGCAATTCTATCTTTGGAGTTGTTTTCCATTTCTTCACTTTGGTCACTAAAGTTCGTATCTACTTGGCACAACGAGTTCCGATGTTCTATTTCTTCCGGGAACAATAGAGACTCTTCAAACTGTCAAATATCAGAAGAACTCTAGTCACTGTCAAATAAATCTTTAGAATGAGTAACAAACATTCTGCCATTTCCTTCCTTTTTATGTCAAGGTAAAAATGTGTTCTCACACGTCTACGTGTAGCTATCTTTTAAGATTTTCCAGCTGTCTGAGTACCAACGTCATGCTTTTTTGGAACACCATCAATGGCTATTTTCTTAAGCACTTCCCATATGACTTTATTCCTTGTTCCTTATATAGATGACCCACTCTTCCATGATAAACTCAGTTTATAGTCTGTTCACGCGATTCTTCTATAAATCGTTCAATTATCTCTTGTTTGTCCATCATGTACAGACTCGATAGCATCAGTTATCTTAAAATAACTAATAAATATGAAAGACTGTCCGCCCAAACTCTAAGAAGAGAATAATGAATCCTCATTATATTATCTTTGCTCTAAACAACATATGTCATCCCTCCAAACACTACCCTTGTCACGGTATATAATTTTCGGACCTTCGTTCTTTCATCTTGATGAAAAAATATTTAGATCGGAAAGGTTTGTCCGCCTGTCTTTACTTAGAAGTTAAAAATGAAAAAAAATAATTTTTAATGATAGAAAGAAATGCATATAAAACTTTTTTGAGCTTCCTTTTTTATTTATTTAATAAATATATAAATATATATATATATATATATATATATATATATATATATATATATTATATATATATATATATATAATATATATATATATATATAGCGTCCTTTATGATTTTTACGCTTTGAAAATAACGTCTCATCTATTTGAAAAGTGAAATCATGTCCTCCAATTGGCTCAGAAGTTGACACTGAATTGCACAAACCTAGAGAAAATAGTTTTATTGAAATCGTTAGCTAACAACCTAACCTAACCAAACCTAACCTAACTTAACCAAACCAAACCTAACCTAACCTATCCTAACCTAACCTAACCTAATCTAATCAAAAAATAATTTATTATCAATTGCAATTTTGTATTTCTGAAAACATCTCACTGCATCAGTTTCATTTAAAATATTCTATATTCACAATTCATTTTCAACGATCCACATCTTTAACATTAAATCGAGAATTTGAGTGAAATAAATTAATTTTAAATTTTCTTTTGCAAAAATTACTTGCGGTGAAGCGCAAAAATTGTAAAATAAGACGTATTTTTAAATTTATAATAAAATTACAATCAAATACCAATCTTTCCGATCTAAATATTTTTTCATCAACATAAAAGAACTAAGCACCTAATTTTCCTCTTAATTCATACGGTAACCATTCAGGATGTCACTCCCGCAATTTTCCTTGTTCTATTCTTGGGATTGGTAGTACATGTCCACTTTCATGGCTCTCTGTCATTAAATTTTCTGATGGCGACATACCTATTGAAGAATGTTTGGTGTAATTATATACTAGCAGGGTCTTTGCTAAGCATCTGCCTCAGTCAGATTTCCTTCCTATCAGGTTTTTCAAAAATTCAATAAACGTTTGATTTATTCTCTCCACTGCTCCGTTACTGGCTGGTTTGTAAATACTACTGTATAGTTATTCAATCCTATATCTTCTTAGCATTTCTTCAAATTTTTCACTCCTAAATTCGGTATCATTATCAGTCAATAAATAACCTTTACAGGAACTCTCGCAAAGCTGGGCAAGAAAAACTTATCAAATACTTCCTTTACTCATCCAGCAGATTTATCTCTTAAAAATTTTACCACCACCCACTTATTACAATGATCTACGGCTACCAAACATACAACGCTGCCACTACGAGTTCTGAGCAGAGCCAGCACATCTATTGGAATCAGCTCAAAATGACGCTTGACCTCTATCTACCAAATGGGTGAATACACAACGTTTTGGTCTATCTTTACCAGCTGACATAGCGGGCACGTTCTACAAACGTCACCAACCACCATATGTATTTTCGAATGCCAGAGGCATCGCAAACCTTCATTTACCGCTTGTCACGATCAACATGCGCCAGACTTTGATGTAAGGTCACTCAAACATGAATGAGCTGTTTGAATCCTACTACAGCAGAAAAACCACCACTCCCAATCTTCTTAAGGAAAAGTCAGAAAAATTAGTTAAATTTATTTAAGAACTTAAAGAAAAAAAAGAAAGTTCATTTTTGGAATTACAGGAAAAATAATAAAATTTATTTGTTAATTAATATCAAATTATAAAATAATAAAGGATAATGATTCTTGTTAATCTCAATATTATGATATTACTATATTTATTTTAAATTTTCCAAAAACTCATGGAAATTTGAGTTGTCAAATAACCAAAAACTAGTTGACTTTTTATGATATATATATATATATATATTATATATATAGATATATATATATATATATATATATATATATATATATATATATATATATATATATATATATATATATATATATATATATATAATATATATATATATATATATATATATATATATATATATATATATATATATATATATATATATATATATATATATATATATATATATATATATATATATATATATATATATATATATATATATATATATATAATATATATATATATATATATATATATATATATATATATATATATATATATATATATATATATATATATATATATATATATATATATATATATATATATATATATATATATATATATATATATATATATATATATATATATATATGGATGCAAAGTATGCTTACTAACCTTTCCAAATTGCCAATAAAGAATATCAATATATTTAGAACTTATAAAAAGATTTAGCAACTTTAACTCATGAAATTAAGCACTGAGTAATAATTATAATCAGATTTACTTCTATTGGAATGTCTAATTATTTTGTGGTCAAAGTTCCATACTAAACTTATGAAATATGGGATAGGCTATGGGACCCATTAAACTGTGATAAAATTTTGTTCAAAGGTTAAATATATTTTTTAAAGGTAAAGTAGAGAGAGCCATTTTGAGAAAGTATTGACTGTGAGTATAGCTTGTACAGTTGCTAATGTAAATTTTGATTTACATTCTAAATTTATTTTTATTCTTTCAACCAACTTTTTTACTTATCATTTGTCTTATATTTGCCTTATAAATTGATATAAGTTTCTACATACTTGTATATATTTGGAAATATTATGATTTTTTTACTTTAGTACCTGTAGACTGACATTGAAGCTTTCTACATTTTTAAATTATTTACATTAATATCAGTTTATCATAACCAAGTAATTAATGTATTACATGCAACTATATATATATATATATATATATATATATATATATATATATATATATATATATATATATATATATATATATATATATATATATATATATATATATATATATATATATATATATATATATAATGGAATGGCCTATAGCTATAAAAATGCATTTGGAAAACAAAGTATAATTTCAGGTTGCCTGGAAAAAGGAGTTTCATTTATAAACTATTCATTTTCATTCACACTTTCCAATTTATATAGAGTATCATTGTATAGTTATTCTTCTTTCCCATTCTATTGCCCCATTGTGCTCTATAACAAAATCTTAATATGTTCCCTTAACTAAATTGGCATACTTCATTTTATATAGTTGATAGGTGAATAGCATGCATTTGAATCAACTCCAACCTTTCTATATAGGAACGTAAATAAACGTATGTCATATATTTCAAAATCTTAGGTTCTTTATAAAAGAAGAACACAATAACTATATAGTTTCATTACTGTTGCCATATAGCTTAATAATTAAGCTTTGTTAATTATTCCAAATAGTACAAAATCACATTTACCATAAACTTTGTGCATGCAACTTAAATTCTCAGTACATATAGTATATGGACTTCTTTAGCTTTCTGCAAATTATGATAATCTTGAGATGTGCTGAGCAATAAAAAACATGCTGCACAATAAGAGGTTATTGTAGATTTGTTTTAATGTGCATTTAAAGAAATCATTATGTTGCTGATAGCTCTTTTTAAAGTAAATCGAGAACAGCTAAATATGGTGATGGAATTCAAGTAACCTGCCTGTTGAAAAGGAAATATAATAAGAAAAATAGAATAGTTTACATTAATTAGGATAGGATATGTTAGGTAAGATTTTTAAAAATTTTTTTTTTTTAATTTTTCTTTTACAGAATGTTATATATTTTTATTTATCTTATGCCATAAGCTGAAATTGTTTGACTTCTATAATCTCTGATATGTTTTAACTTTATATATATATATATATATATATATATATATATATATATATATATATATATATATATATATATATATATATATATATATATATATATATATATATATATATATATATATATATATATATATATATATATAATATATAATATAATAATAACTTTATTTTATTTAAAAGCTAAACTGACAGAAAATATTGAAGGATATTAAAATTTAAATGGAATGTACCACAAAAATGTAGTTAAAGATAATTTTAAAGTTTTTGGTAATGATTATAGTTGTCATTGATTTCAAGCTCCCATCTTTTGGTGTTGCATCAAGAGTATTAGAAATTGGAGACAGACTTAAGAAACATGAGCATTCTACTGTGCTCAAAGAAATTTTTCATGAAACTGTCAATGTTCATGGTGTACTGTAAGTTTCATTAAATGTTAAATTCTTTATCTATAAAAATTCTCTTGAGTTGTAAAGAACAATTTGCAAATTCATTCAAAAATTACCCAGTTACAACTTCTATTTCAGGTATCCTTCTTCATTTGATTATAACCTAATCACTCTTGCTTTTTTGGTTGAATATCCTAATCAAAGGCTGGATACTCCATAACTTTTGTAAGTGTATATATATATATATATATATATATATATATATATATATATATATATATATATATATATATATATATATATATATATATATATATATATATATATATATATATATATATATATATATAAAGATACAAAAGATATCCAGTTATTTGGGCTTTTTTTTTGCTAATGGTCCAAATATTCATTAAAAATAAAATTCTTAATAATAAGAGATTTTCAAATTTTTACAGTATACAATATGTTCTATGATTTTATACTATATTTCAATTTACTTGGATTTTCAAATCTACTTTTTGTAACAGCTATTCATGTTGATTAAATGTAGATATGCTTTCAAAAGTTTTTCAAATTATTTACATAACTACAAACATGAAAAAATATTTTTTTTCCTCGGTAAAATATATATATATATATATATATATATATATATATATATATATATATATATATATATATATATATATATATATATATATATATATATATATATATATATATATATATATATATATATCTTCTCCTTGGTAGGGTTTTCACCCTCAGTAGAATCTGCATCTTTCTTCATATGCTCTTTAAAGTCCCTCTCTTAAAGAGCTCAGAAAGATAATGTTTTTCAGCTTGTAGGTTTCAATGCTAGTCCTTGAGTTTTATTTAAAATCCCATGTATGATTTTAAACCTTTCAGTGGGACTAGGTTTCTTCATTTAATCTATGAACAATCTCTCCTAGAGCTCACCAGAAGATTATGATTCTCAGAACCATGATTTCCCTCTATGTCCTGTGTTGTTGCAAAACATACTATATATATATATATATATATATATATATATATATATATATATATATATATATATATATATATATATATATATATATATATATATATATATATATATATATATATATATATATATATAATACATCATTTCAGAAATGTTCGCGATAGAATTGATGTTAGAAATTTGCCTGCCATTCTTAATTAAAGCAACTCAGAGGGAAGAAGAGGAATGTGTGCTTGGATACACTAAGTAAAAGAAAGGCATTATGGGGTTTAAAGTATTACTTACCTAAAAGAGCTGCAGGTATTAAAAATTAATTTTTTTAAATATACTCAAATAATATATATTCCTTATTTGGCATCAAGCAATTTCAGAAGTTCTGAAAAAAGTAAATCCTTATTTTATAGCTTTCTTTATCTTAAAATTTTTTTATTAAGGTGAAACTGATGAAACAGTACAAGAACATATAGAGTTCCTGAAAAAAGAAAGTAAACTGCACCCACATTAGGGAAAAGTGACTGCTTCTATGTTGGCCACCTTCGGCGACCGAAGAAAGTTAATTATTATGAATCATAACACCGTTGTGGACGCAGTAAAAACTTATCCATGACTTCAAGACCAACAAGAGGTTTGTGGTAAAAGATTTTCTCTTCTGAGACTTTGTATAACCTTTTAATAACTATTAAGTTAAAATTCTTTCTTGTTTTCATAGTTGGTTTCAGAATATGGAAAATTTTTTGGAACTTTGTATGAAAATGAAATTGAGAGAATTTTGGAGGGATTCTTTCTTCATTGAAAAGCATGATGAAAGATGGAACGGTTTTCTCTTCCATTAGAAATTTATACAACATAGTTCTCAGCGATCAAGGAAATGAACAGGATAACACCAGTATGTTAAATTGATTATAATTATTTTTATTCTAATTCTTTTAGGTTAAAAAAATTATTAAAACTTCTTTATATTCATTTTCAATAAAATCGGCAACATAGAACACAATATAATAATCATTGTCATACCCAGTTAAGAAATGAGTTATATTTAATTTTTGAAGACTGATTTCTTTTTTAAGATTAGGAAGCAAGAATTACTTTAGACAAAACATTCAGCAATCATGTATGTAAATTGGGAAATGGGAGCATTGTAAAGTAGTCATTATTAGTGTAATGTATATTGAAAGGCCTTAGGTTTAATAATAAATATGTAAAGGTGTAATATATTGCAAGCATTTTTCAAGGTATGTAAAAAAAAAAATTTAAAACAGAGCCAATCGTTAGAATTACAGTATAGGAATTTGAGTAAGACTTTTAGCAAAACTCATCTCATAAATTAAATTAAGATAGAGCTGTTATTAGAAAAACTACTTTTATGTTTGATAAATGTTAAGACAAGTAAACATTGGAACACTTTTTAATCGTTCCATTATTTCAAATTTGTGAACTTAACAATATATGAATACGTGTAGAGAAAGGTATATAAGTTCCACAATTAACTACAGTGAAAGGGGAGGTGAATAATAATTGGGAAACTATTAATAGTTTCGTTAACATGACTGAAAAAAACCATCGAAATTATCTTCTTATATATATATATATATATATATATATATATATATATATATATATATATATATATATATATATATATATATATATATATATATATATATATATATATATATATATATATATATATATATATATATATATATATATATATATATACTTTACAGGTGTTGTGGTTTTGTTTGGTTTCGCTAGTGTTGTGTTGCTTTTAGGAGAAAATCTTGATCTTTTTCTCAGAGGTAGGAATGAAAACTTATTTTTTTTATTATTAATCATTATAGATAGTATGATAGGTAAGACTGACATTATTTCATGCCTTAACGTTCTCCTGTCTGTTGATCACTCACCTTTGGAAATAGTATTGTCAGCAGGAAAGTATACCGTATTGAATTATTAATTTTGCTGAATGGGAGAACTAGATTCACAGAATTAGAACTTGTAGCGTAAGTACATTTCATGCTTCATTAAAAGATTATTTCTAGACAATATTCAGTTTCTTTTCTTTTGTTAATTAATGGAGAGCAAACAAGTTTGGAAAAAAAAAAAAAAAAAAATGTTTATTTTATTAGTCTAAGGTTATTTGAGGTTAAAATGTTATCTATACATTTATAATTTTTTTATGGTAATTTTAAAAGTAAATCAGTTCATTCAATCGGATCAAATTTTTTTTTCTATTCCGATGTCGATAAAAAAAAAATGAAAGTTTGTGGAAAATGAAAAATGTTAAATTGGTAAATCAGGTGGTTTTAATTACGGCAATGTTTTTTACAAGTAATTCTTTTTGGTGATATTACGTACGTGATGGAGGAGATTTTGAAGTTGGCAGAGTATATACTAGGGGAATTCACCGTTTCTACTCACTGATTCAGCATGTTCTGTAGTGTCTTAGTGTCTGTGTGGCAACACATTCTGTTTAAATTCGGAGAACTATATTCATCTTTGACGCGTATTCAGCTACGTTATTGTTTTAAGATAAACAGAATAGGCAAGAATAACTAACAACTATTTTTAGATCGGCGAAAAGTCATTGTCAGGAAAAGCTATACCAACTTGTGTATCAAATTAGGAGACCATGACAAAAACCACCTTTGTACCTAATAAGTGCTACAAAACCTTTGTTGAGTGTTTGAGATGTTGGATTAACATAAAAAAAAAAACAGGCTGACTTTGTTTTTCTGAGGTTTGATGGGAAGTAAAAAAAAAAAAAAAAAAGTTAATGACTGCTACTTCCCCTTGACTATAAGACAAATCTCGATTTGACTCTGATTCTTCAAAGTTTGGTTCATTGTTTTTAGATGTTTAACTAACAATTTAGTAAGTATTTTGTTTGCTACATATTTCTGCTTTATAGGAACAAACATGAAGTGTATATAGTATTGTGATATACCATCTTCAATAAAACCAGTTCATGTCGTGAGGATTCCAATCTTTGTATCTATCTGCAAAAGTCAAAGGTCATTTGACTCATGTGAAGATATGAAATATCATGATGACTTGCCACCTGCATTTGAGAAAACAATCCCATAACTTTCAGTCAAGCTGAGTTGAACTATTTGACAAGAGATTTGAGCTTGCCCAAAGAATCTGCGCAGTTTCTGAGGTAACAGCCTAATAAAAAACATATGTTAATATCAAGAATCACATTCTACGATATTGGTATCGTGATTAAGTTTTGTGGAATGCTATATATAGTGCAGAAATTTAAAAGCACGGTGATGTGCTTAGCTGCTATTAAATTTATTTTACAGTTTTGAGGTAGGATTTACAGTTACTGAATTCCTTGTTTGTTTTTGTTTTTATATATCATATCCATTGTGCTAGCTCTACAGGTCAACTACACCATGCACCTTTGTTCTTGTGCTCGTAGGAGAGCAGAGCGGGCAAGCAGCACTGCATACAACGCGAATGGCCAGCAAGAGGCGAAGTATAATTAGATTCTTCCAGTGTTTTATCACTTCTACTTATGAATCCAGAGAAGTTATTACTTCCAACACTACAATAAAACGCATGAGAATTTTTATTTTGTCAAAAGTGCTCTTAAAAAAAAACATCCGAGTATTAACATTCCTGGAACAAA
This sequence comes from Armadillidium nasatum, assembly GCA_009176605.1. Lineage (NCBI taxonomy): Eukaryota > Metazoa > Arthropoda > Malacostraca > Isopoda > Armadillidiidae > Armadillidium > Armadillidium nasatum. The sequence continues at coordinate 24,936 of SEYY01022193.1, read as the reverse complement.
AATTTCAATTAACATCTTGGTGTCGGTAAACTGGAAGAAAATACTTTTGATGGTCCTAAAATTTGAGAATCTATGAAAGAAGCTTAGTTAGACAAAGAGACGAATGCTTGGATTTCATTGACGTTTGTTGGTTTTAATTATGGAAGTCTAGATAATAAATGTATTATAGGTTAACTCTTCCATAACTTCCACTCCCTTGCTGTACACATGTTTGCTAAGGTTAAGATGCATGTTTTCAACTAACATTTAGGCTGCTTTCCAGACAATGTGCTTTTATCAAGTAGATTGATAGATAGATGGGTTACAGTTATGTTTGCGGATTATATACGGATAAAATAGTAAAAAAAAAATCCAAATAGAAATTCATTTGAAAAGATCCAGTCTTCTATACGGTTCATGAAATTTTGCCAATTTTTTTTTATGGTAAGCATGGTCATTCAATAAATGTGCTATTTCATTTGATATTCAATGTTTTCTTTGATATTTCAAACTTATGTAGAAAAAAGCATGATTATGATTGAACAAAACTAATTATATTTGAATTTAGCTTTATTTTGAGAAAATTATTACATTTTACATACACACCTGTGCCGCTGTTGTCATAGATATATCATATATATATATATATATATATATATATATATATATATATATATATATATATATATATATATATATATATATATATATATATATATATATATATATATATATATATATATATATATATATATATATATATATAGTAGATGAAAATTTTAAAATATTCATTATTTTTAATTCCTATATATATTAGGGATGGAGTGAGGTATCGGTATCGGTATCGGCAAAATATTTTGGCATAAATAAATATCGGTATGGGCAAAATTTTTGGACAATAATAAAGTATCGGTATCGGTAAAAATTTTGGTATCGCTCCATCCCTATATATATATATATATATATATATATATATATATATATATATATATATATATATATATATATATATATATATATATATATATATATATATATATATATATATATATATATATATATATATATATATATATATATATATATATATATATATATAAGCATCTGTATAAAAACTTTTCAAAAATTTAACGCTTTTCATTTATTAAGATATATAATTTTTCACTTGTTAAAATGATTACTCAAAAGAATTATATAGATGTAAAATTTTACTTTCTAAATCATAACCAAAATTATATGGATAAGTGTCTAAATTTTTTTATTTTTTATTTTTTTATCTTAGGGTTCTGATTGTAATGATCCTACACCTAGAAGAATGTATTCTGGACTCACCATGGCTACATCTAAACTATTTGAAGTTTTAATAGAAGGCGTAAGAATTAGATGTAAATGTTGCTAGTAGCGCAATTGCTACTTTTGTCTTAGTTCATTTTGCATATAATTTAAGTTACACTAAAAAACAATACCGTGCCCTTACTTACATTAAAAAGTATCATTTAAAATTATTAAACAAAAATACAAATAATATAAAATGTTACAGTAAGAAATAATAATTTAGAAGGAAAAAATGATTTTTTTTTTTATTTTATTTTTTTTTTTTTTTTCTTTTTTTTTTGAGTCATATATTATTATCTATTTTTTTTAATGGTTAAATAAAGCAGAAAATAAGTAAAAAATTTTGTCATGGATTATTCTACTGTTTAATAATTCTATTTTTTTTTCCCAAGTGCAAAAATAAATATTGTACAAATTTAGGATTTCCTTTCCATCATATTATATATATATATATATATATATATATATATATATATATATATATATATATATATATATATATATATATATATATATATATATATATATATATATATATATATATATATATATATATATATATATATATATATATATATATATATATATGAGATTGTAAAACACCTCAAATGACTCATTATTTGTATCTTAACTGAGGTTGAAGAAACGTGTTAATTGAGATGACATACCTCAACGGTATCTCAAAATCGACACCATCCCAAAAGTTAGTAAAACGTCTCATGTAATATCTCATCCGAGTTTTTTTGATGTTTCATTTTGGGATAAATGTGTAACTCTATGGCGTCTCAAAATTGACACCGTTTCGAGTTACTTTTTTATCTCCTTTAGAGATGAATTTATTCTCTGTGAAGGGGTATAATTTGGTTTTTCGTCATATCCTATGATCCCTCGCACATTTTTCCCGCAGCAATAGTCCGTCAATTATTTCTCCTCGTCTGGAGGTGCTTTTTCCGACTCTCCATTGAAATAGGCCGAGGTAATTATAGCTTTTTTTCACACCATCATGGGTCATTACCTGTAATATTGCCACTGACAAGTCTTCTGTTGTCAGTTTTGAAATAGAGATTTTATTGTCGATAACAATGGCGACACGATGTCTATAATGATTCCGATAATAAATGAGTCTTCCTCCCTTTGTTTGAATGCCGACCTTTTCTCCATTTGTAATTTAGGGTTCTTTCAATAGAGCTATTCCCAGTTGCTACTTCAAAAAGGTTTTAATGTGGACGTTTGTGGCTGCTTTTGCGCGGTCAAATTTGATTTAAGGCAGTCAATGCTCTCTCGCTTTCCATTATTTTGATTTCGACTTGGGTGCTTCATTGGAAATCTCCCCTCCCCTTCAATCTAACTGGTGTTTTTCCACACCATCTTTTTGGAGGATCCTTTGCTTCTGTTGTAGTTTATGGTACTTGAGGTTCTTGGAATTTCGGGTTTTTCCAAGGATCTTCTCTTTGTGGTAGAGGTTAAATTTTTCCCTACTCCGCTTTTTATAAGGTTAATCCCAAAAGCCATGTAATTTAAGTTATAATTTTTTAGTTTCTAAAAGTAGGTCCACATAGAAGACCATTAGTGTTGGGAAACCTTAATTTTCCTTCTTATCAGGCTTCATTTAGACACTTGTAATTGTTTGTTCTGGCTTTCACAAGTGCCAATACTTTCATTCTTGTCCTTGGTACTACCAGAAAAGAATTCAGAAATGATTGTGGCCAGAGAAATATTCTCTTTTCACAGCCCTCAGACTGACATAGTTTCAGAGCTTAAGCCCCCCAGCGAGGATTTTTATTACTTGGCCGCGGCCTCCATCCCAGTAGATTGACAGTCATCCTTGCTTGAATGTGAAGTTGTGGAATTGAGGCGAAATGTCACCTCCATATTTTTTAACATTTTTTAAGATGTCCTCCTGTCTAAAATTGAGTCATTCCGTTGTTAGGAGGGCTTATAGGAAGTCTTTAGGGACTATCCCTATTTTTATACCATTTCTTGTTTGACTGAGTTCCGTGTGAGAGCCATTTTCCCTTCACGATCCTCAGATGTCAATTCTTGAGTAGAGGCAGTTGATCGCCCTCTCTTTTCTTTTAGCCTTTTTCCGATAGGCTCAGTGACCGATCTGTGTGCTTCTGATAGGTCACAGCAGTGCTTATTAAACCACTTAAGCACCTTCTTGGCCACACCTGACAACTATTTGCCGTGGAATCCTCTTCAGCTCTTCTAATCCGTTACCAGAATTTTCCTTGTCGGAGGTTGGGGAACGAGCTTCTGCTCTCCTGGTAGAGCCAATAAGACTATCTCCAGAGGGTGCGGATGGAACTGTTTCTCTGGAGCCTGAAAAACATATGTGCATAAGCGTAATAGAAGGGGCAAGGGGACTTGATCCCTCCTAAAATTTTCAGTCAATAAAATTCAATTAAAGGATGAATATAGACAGGTGCTGAATGCTATTTGAAGGTGACACCACAGATGATGGAAGTGATACCTTTCTAGAGACGGTGCATGGGTTATGCATGAATATGAATTTTGAGGTGAATCAACTGAAAATTTGTTCCTTAGAGGAAGAATTGTTAAAAATCTTATTTCAAAGTAGGGGAATGACGGGTACCATTAAATCAGTTTCTTTAAATATATCTTCTTATTTTCCTTTTCACATTCTTGATAAATTTAGAAATTACGTACAAAATGTCTTCTAATATGATGATATAACATAATTCCTCTGTAAAAAAATAACACAATATCAGTGATATTAAAAGGACTAGGAGGACCTCTCCTACTAACTCTTTTTTTTCAGAGATAAACTCTTTAAACCACATGTTTTAACAATTTGTAAATTATAACAAGCAAGAAAATAAATTTCTCAGATCTTTTTATTAACAAAAACGGTTTCAATTAACTTATTTACGTGAAGCTAATTTTTTATAATAATCAATAATATTTCATTATTCATTCATACTGTAGTAGAATTTTGTAGATTGGTCGTACTTTTTACTATTTATTTATTTATTTATTTATTAAAATTATTTATTTATTTTTATTTTTTCCTATATATTGATTTTCATATATTTATTTTTTGATATAACTTTTATGTAATATTTTTTTCCTTTGAATTTTATATATTTCGTGATTTTTTATAAAATATTCTTCATTGTATTCTAAACCTTGATAATGGGTAGAAGCTTTGAATCACCAGAAACTAGTAAGCAATAAATGTTTAAATTTGTCTTAGTTATTTTACCTCAAGAATAGGAGTCCTGTTACTATATATATATATATATATATATATATATATATATATATATATATATATATATATATATATATATATATATATATATATATATATATATATATATATATATATATATATATATATATATATATATATATATATATATATATATATATATATATACTCTTACGGGATACTCTTATTGTCTTGACCCATTTATAATAATTATTTAGCCCTACGTGTGCGCTGAGGTTGAGGTTGACTTGCAGGTGGAAGTTTAGGTTGATATGAATGTGAATACGAAAGCAGAATTTAATGCTGAGTTCGATTTTAAGGTGGATATTTATGTTGAATTGGATGATGAAATGGAGGTGGAGGTTAAGGTGGAGGTGGAAACTAAGG
>SEYY01022193.1:10000-15000 GCA_009176605.1 Armadillidium nasatum | reverse complement strand
TATTTTATCTGCTATCAATACTCCTAATTATAAATTAGCAAAATTTTTAGTACCTCTTCTTGATGATCTAACTCACAACCAATACACAGTCAAAGATTCCTTTGAGTTTTCATCCTTCATTCAAAACCTTAACTTCAATCATAGCTATTTGACTAGCTTTGATATAGAATCTCTTTTCACAAATATTCCAGTTTCCGAAACATGTGAAATTATTACTAATCTTATTTTTCACTCTAACTTATCCTTCAATGGTCTAAATCGAGAACAATTTTCTAGACTCTTGAAATTAGCCACTGAAGATACTATTTTCTATTTTGATAACAAATTGTACTGTCAGATAGATGGTATGGCTATGGGTTCTCCTCTTGGCCCTGCCTTTGCTAATATATTTCTTTCTTTCCATGAACAAAAATGGCTTGATGAATGCCCCCTAGAATTTAAACCTTTGGTTTACCGTCGTTACATTGATGACTGTTTTGTTGTCTTTCGTAATGAAGAACATGTTCCTTTATTTCATGAATACCTTAATTCTAAACATGAAAATATAAATTTCACCTTTGAATGTGAATCAAATGGTTCGCTTCCTTTTCTTGATATTTCTATATCCCACTCTTCTTGTGGATTCTCGACTTGACTATCCATCGTAAACCCACTAATACCTTGCTTGGTACTAATTTCTTTAGCTCTATCTCCCTTTCTCACAAAATTGCAGGCCTTAGGTCTCGCATACATAGAGCATATCACATTTGTTCTAACTGGAATTCTTTCCATGCAGAAATATCCTTTCTTCATAATTTTTCTAGTTTTAATCTTTTCCCTTCTAACCTCTTTTATAAACTGGTGAACTCTTTCCTCAATGATATCTACCACCCTAAATTTACTTCCTACGATGTTCCTAAATGCCCTGTCTATGCCAGACTTCCTTATATAGGGCCTCTTTCGATTGATCTTCATTTCCAAATTAGTAATATTTTGACACAAACATTTTCCGCAATGTAACTTTCTTCTGTCCTTTATAAACAACAACTCAATCGGAAGTTATTTTAAGATTAAAGAAAGTATTCCCATGCGTTTGCGGTCTTGTATCGTATATAAATACGAGTGTGCCGACTGTCATGTCGACTATGTAGGCCAAACTAGCCTACAACTGAAGATGCGAGCCTTCAAACACATGGGTATCTCCTTTCGTACTAATCTTCCTATTTCCAATCCGGAATATTCAGCTATCAGAGATCACTCTAATCTCACCAAACATCCTATATCTCTCCAGAACTTTTCTATCCTCCAAAATGCTTCAAATGACGAAGATTTAAAAATTTTGGAATCTTTATACATAAAAACAATCAATCCTACTCTTAATACCCAGAATTCCTCGCTCTCACTTCTAATTACTTGATCTGTCTTTCATTCTGTTTTCTATTCTCTTTTTGTCTTGTCTATTTTTTCATCCCTCGTTTATATGCTTTTCTACTTTTCTATTTTTGCTAACATTTCTTTTATATTTAAACTACTATTTTTAATATTTTGGGCTTCACATATTTTCATTAATTTATTTTACCGATGATTTTTGTAATTTTGTTCATTCTATTTTTAGTACTGAAGATGTATTTGTAATAAATACGAAACGTTTACTTTAAGATGAATTTAGCAGTTTTCTTTGCAAGTTTGTTTATATTTAGAATTAGGTTCCTAAGAACATTTTCATTACTGTATATATATATATATATATATATATATATATATATATATATATATATATATATATTATATATATATATATATATATATATATATATATATATATATATATATATATATATATATATATATATATATATATATATATATATATATATATATATATATATATATATATATATATATATATATATATATATATATATATATATATATATATATATATATATATATATATATATATATATATATATATATATATATATATATATATATATATATATATATATATATATATATATATATAATAAAATAATAAAAAATAATAATTTTTTTTTTTTTTAATAATTTAATTAATATAATAATAATAATAATAATAATAATAATAATAATAATAATAATATAATAATAATAATAATAATAATAATAATAATAATAATAATAATAATAATAATAATAATAATAATAATAATAATAAATAAATAAAAAATAAAAAAAAAATAATAATAAAATAAAATAATAATAAAAATAATAATAATAATAATAATAATAATAATAATAATAATAATAATAATAAATAATAATAATAATAATAATAATAATAATAATAATATAATAATTTTCAGGCAGCTTACATGGTCAACGGGTGCATGAAGAACTCATCACTTCTTTTAGTGGAAAAATGTAGCGGAACGCCCAAGACACAGGGTGTGTACTCCTACCTTCTAGATATTCCTGTGATTTCCAACGTTACTGGAATTATGTATAAAAATATTTTCTGCGCAGCTTGTAATAAAGACGCCAAGTTAAGATCGTTGAAAGGTTTTGATGTCTTGTAATACTAAGCCTGAAGGTAGTTTGTTGCACTTCATAAAGAAAGTTAAATATATTCCTGGATCTTTAACTTGGCAAAGCGATGAAAACGCTTGTGTTCTTCAGATTCAATACGGTGAAGAGAATATCAGATGGTGTGAGAAGAACATTGTTGAAAATTGTTCTATCAGTTGGAATGAAGAAGGAATAGAAAATAACTCTGATATTTCTCATAACTGTTCTTACATCACTGCTTACATTGAATCAGAAAAAAACTATATATAAAAATTCTTACTGTGCAATGTGCAACAATGAAAATCCAAGTTCCCTTCGATGCTTTAAGGATAAAGAAATTGAGTTCATCTTTGAATATAATATCCCAATTAATGGGTTATATGAGCCTTCTGAAATGTGTGATGATAACCATTTTTGGGATCCTGTGTACGAAGTTTGTCTGCCGAGTATTGGTGAATTGATGAATGGTTCTGTAAAAATTAATAAAATTAAGAGTCCTTTTGAAGAAGAAAACTTTAAACTTAGTTGCAGAACGACTATCAGAAAACATAGTTTCAGTGTTCTATACCCCAATGGTACTATTTATCTGAGAAAATCTAGACTTTATTTCCATTCTGGTGAATATGAAGTCATGGACAGCAAATGGATTAAAATTTGCGTCCCAAGCGATTATTGGACAACGCCAATGAAAATTCTATCTCTTCTTCTTTTGACTATATCGATGATTTGCCTTGCTCTTCACATGATAATATTTCTGCTACTTCCAAAACGTAGAAATATTCCAAGTATGAATTTGTTTTCATTAAGCTTTGCACTCTTCATCTCTGAATTGATATATGCTTGTTTCTTCAACTATCAAAGCCTAACCATTTTATGCCAGGTATCAGCCATTCTTCTCTATTATTTTTTATCATCCGCATTCATTTGGATGAATGTTATGAGTATCGATATTTGTCGAACATTTCGATCAAGCACATATAAAATTAAGTCAAAAAAGGTATTTGTTCAATACTCCTTATATGCCTGGATTTTACCTGTTTTCCCTACTACGATTGTAATAGCTGTTGATAAATTTGCTTCAAAAGATTTTATCCTTATTCCTGACTTGGGTTCTGAAACATGTTGGTTTAATAATATATGGGGCCATGCATTCTTTTTTACAATACCAGCAGGACTGATAGTATTAATTAATATGGTACTTTATGGGTTTTCCGTATGGGGTATTTATACTCAACATAAACTTGGAAAACTTGCTGCAGCATCAGTGCAACAAAATGAAAAGAAAAAGCAAATTAAAACACCATCTATTAAGAGCACATGTACGGACATACATTCGCCAACAAACAAAACAATTATGTCAACGCCTTCATCTGATTTTGAAAAAGCTGTTGCTGAAGTAGTCAGTGTTCCTTTTTCTTCACTATCAAATTCCTCTCCTTCAGTAACCGATCTTACTTCAACAAAATACATGAAAGAAAAAAATAATTCGTGTTCATTAAAAGGAAGATTCTTCAGAGAAACTGAAAACTTCTTCCAGGATAAAATTCGTGATAGCATTCAAAAGAAAATGAAAATAAATAAAAAAAACAGAATCCGATTAATACTTTACAGCAAACTGGCTCTGATAATGGGTATGACTTGGATATTTGCTTTTTTGTCTATCCATACGCAAAGCATATTATTAGAATACCTTTTCATAATATTTAATGGTTGTCAAGGAACTTTGATATTTTTTTCTTTCGATTGCAAGAAAATCATCTGGGAAGAACTAAAAGAAAAATTTGGGTGGAAAATCTCTAAAGATATCGATGTTTCCTTAAACGAAGTAAGTAAAACTTATCCAGAACAAGCATCGTATACACACACTGAAAAATATTCTTGACAGTTCTGAAGGAATAAACACAATGAATATGATCAAATCTTATTTTATTTGAAAGTAAAATAAGAACTGTATTGATGAATGAATACTTCTCAGTATTATATTTAGAATCCCAGAAGAAGTATAGAATGGTTGTTTTACCAGAAACAAATAAAAGAACCTCCGCATTGACAGAGTCTATTTTATTTGAAGAAATATATTTTTGTAATAGCCTAAAAATGCCTGATTTGTATACGGAGGGCAACAATTTAAAGTCGATGTTAATTTTTCATTGCTAAATATACGTGCATATCTTATTAAGATTAAATAGTATAAATAGAAGAAGGCTTCTCGTTCTCGCAATGAAATTGATCTAAATGTGAATCTATTTATTAATTAAATTCATCTGACGTTCATTGTCATCCCTTTAAATTTAGAAACTGAATCTTTGGAATACCCTTATATAACATATTCATGTGTTAACATAAAATTGAAGAAAAATATATGCTCTTATAACATGCCTGAATAAAATGCTCAATCAAAGGCTCTAGGAGAATATTCTAATAGATAAAATATTCCTTTGTAATTATATTACCAGTGAAGCAGAATGAAAGCA
>SEYY01022193.1:2500-5000 GCA_009176605.1 Armadillidium nasatum | reverse complement strand
TTGGGTGGAATGGTAAGGGTGGGACGGAAAAAGGAATAAAGAACAGAGTGGTAGAAGTAATGAAAGTATTGGGGGCCCTAAGAAAAGTATGGAAGAAAGGAAAAATTTCGAAAGAAATAAAGATAAGAATGCTTGAATGTATGTGTTCACCTTCTGTATTGTATGTGTGTGAAACATAGACGATAAGTGCTCGGTCGAGAAAAAGTTTCAATGTCTTTGAGATGAAAGATTTGAGAGCCATATATAAATTGAGAAGGATTGATAGGATTAGAAATGAAAGAATAAGGGAGATGTGTAAATGGAAGAAGGGTGTAATTGATAGAGAGGAGGAGGATGTGCTAAAATGGTTTGGACATATGTGAAGAATGAAAGAGAACAGAATGGTTGGCAAGGTACGTAGATCCGATGTAGATAGGGGAAGGGTAGGGGGAGGGGAAGGCCGAAGTGGAGATAGATGGATGGAGTGAGAGTGATTTTGATGGAAGGAATTTGAGTTTAGACGAGGGCAGAAGATTTGTGGAGACAGAGATGGAGGGAGGTGGTGAAAGCGTTGAAAGGTAAGAATAGTTATGTTTGTAAGTGAATTGTGGCTGGCACCTCCTCACGGAAGTGGGAAAGGTGATAACGAATGATATATATATATATATATATATATATATATATAATATATATATATATATATATATATATATATATATATATATATATATATATATATATATATATATATATATATATATATATATATATATATATATATATATATATAATTAACATCCGCATCCGCATCCGCATCCTCATCAAAATTAACATCCGCATCCGCATCCTCATCAAAATTAACATCCGCGTCCGCATCCGAACTTTTTGAAAATTCAACATCCGCATCCGCATCCGCATCCGCACTTTCGAAAATTCAACATCCGCATCCGCATCCGCATCCGCACTTCTCCAAAATTCAACATCCGCATCCGCATCCGCAAATTGGAAAATATGACATCCGATCCATCACTAATTTATACCAATTCCTTAGGGGTCGATGCAATAAAGTGACGCAGTTGAAGCCCGCCAAAGTAAACAAAAAGTTATTTAGTAGGTGAAACGATAATATATAGTTTTGTTAATAAGTACAAAGTTTACCATATAACTACGCAACGAAGTGATTGTGACAAACCTTAAAATGGAAAAAAAAGTAGTTATTTACATTTCAATTATTGTATTTCTTAGGCTTAAGAAGTTTTAAAGTTAGCATGTTACTTAGGATTAAAGAGGTGGCGGCGCCAAGGTCGTTGGGGCCCCCTTATATATATATATATATATATATATATATATATATATATATATATATATATATATATATATATATATATATATATATATATATATATATATATATATATATATATATATATATATATATATATATATATATATATATATATATATATATATATATTCAAATCATGTTGGAGTGTCATACATCCCTCAATATTTTTAACAGATAGGCCAGCTTAGTGTTATCATCAAACTTAAAAACTTAACATTTTATTCCCTTATCAAAATCATTAATAAGTATAAAGAACAGAAAAGGCCCAGGCACAGGACCCTGAAGAACACCACTTTTTACCAATCCCTTGATGATTTATTTATATTTAATACTACACACTGTCTCTCATCTTTCAACCACTCCTGTATCCAATTATGAATAACCCATCCTAAAACACACTGAGATAACTTTTAAATCAGCCTTTTATGAGGTACCTTATCAAAAGCTTTGCTAAAATCAAGATATGCAATACCAACTGGTTCTCCTTTGTCAATGCAATCAGTAATATGTCCATAAATTCTAAAAGATTCATTTACCTTTCTTGAAACCATGTTGTGAATTTTGAAAAATTTTATTGTCAACTAAATGTTTTTCTGTTTGTCTTTTCAATATTTTGTTTAGAATTTGAACTAGCTGTAAGGTGAAACTAATTTCCAAGATCATCTGTTACTTTTTTTTTTTTTTAGAGCAGATTTCCAATCCTCTTATATCACAATAATTAAGAGACCTATTAAATAAATGCAATAATATCACTACCTTCCTTTAGGATTCTTCCATGTATACCATCAGAACCTGCAGACTTACGATTTTCAATATGTTCAAACAAATTCTTAACCCCATTTGCATCATCATCAAGAAATGCAAACCTATCACTACTCTGTTCTCTAATGTTACTGCTATCAAACCTTTTATTTATAAATACTGATGCAAAATAGATATTAAAAATATTGACTAATTCTTCGTCAGAGTTAATTACCTTATTATTAAAATTATTAGGACTACCATCTTTGTTATTAAATTTATAAAAACTAAAGTATTTCTTCAAATCTTTATTAATGTTTCTTCCAGAGTTATTTTATGATTGTCTCTTAGATCTACTTATTTCTTTATTTAGCTCATTCCTTATTGTCCTATAAGTTTCCAAATCCATTATACTATTACTGACTGTGAACTTCT
>SEYY01022192.1:2500-5000 GCA_009176605.1 Armadillidium nasatum | reverse complement strand
ATAAATTAGATATATAACTAAATAGTGATAATATCCGGGAAATATCTAGTTGTAAAGATATATCAATAAACATTATGAAGATTTTAAAAAAATATTTTAACGTTATTATAATATTATTGTTATTAGTTAATATGAAACATTCTCGATTGATAAGATATGAAAGTATTATAAGGATTACAGTTATATAATTTATGTGAAATACTCATATAATTATTCGATGTGATTAGAGTAGTGTATAAGTTATTACTAACTTTATTTACAACTATAGACTATACTAAACAATTATTTATTGAAAAAATTGATTACAATGAATTATTGTATAGTAAAATTTATTAGAGAAGTAGAAGAGTATACCATTAAGAGATTAAAAGTGAATAAATAATTTTTCGTAGATAAACTATTATTATAAATTTATTATAAATAATTATTATTTTATTTTATTTATTTTATTATATAATAATTTATAAAAATCAAAACATAATGCTAGAATATATTTCCTATTTTTTAAATTCGTAGATTATTATTTAAATTATTATGTAAAGTTATTAATAATATTATTATTAGTGTTATTGTTGTTATCTAATGGTACATTAATATAATACTTACGTTAATCTATTACTCTAATTAAACTTAAAATTATTATATTATAATATTATTAATTTCATTGTTATGATAATTACACAATATCTGATATTATTTTATTATTAATATATTAATATATTGATCTATATTATTATTATTATTATTATTATATATAATTAATTTTATTATTATTAATATTATATTAAATTACTGTTGTTAGAAAAAAAGATCTCTTAATTTAAATTTAAATAGTGTTACTAGCATAATAATCCCTTTCATTTACACTTTTAAATTAAATTAAATATTTTATATGTATTGTGCTCAAAAGAAGCCACAGTGTTTCCCCCAAGTAGCTCCTTTTTCAGAGAATTAAACACTTACAATGTAATTATTATCATTATTATTATTATAATAGATGACCTACAGTAAAATTATAAACACGTTAACTTACAATATCTGAATAAAGCTTGTGAACTGATTTGAATTATAATTAATATCTTTAGTAGCTCTATTTTTTAAATTAATAAAGTATTTAGAACTGATTTGAATTAAAATTATTATTATTATTATTATTATTATTATTATTATTATTATTATTTTATCATCATAATTAACAAGATCAATAAAATCATAAATGTGCAAACTTAGAAAATTTACTTAAATCCGTATTTAACTATTATTATTATTATTATTATTATTATTATGTATATTATCTATTTTAAATTATTTATATTACAATTACTATTATTCATTTAGAATTATTTTTGTATTAGTATTTATTTAATAATTTTTTTTCTTTTTCTTCTATTTTATTGTGATTATTATTATTATTATTATTATTATTATTATTATTATTATTATTATTATTATTATTATTATTATTCTATCATTATTTTTATTATTATTAAAACAGGAAGTAATTTAAGTTGTGCTTTAGTATGTTACTACTACAGCAATCCTTCTTATTTTATTATTTTCATCCGGTATGTAGTTGTGATTATTATCAGTATTTCTACTATTATTATTATTATTATTATTATTATTATTATTATTATTTAATTAGCAATAAATATAAATAATAATAATAATAATAATAATAATAATAATAATAATATAATAATAATAATAATAATAATAATAATAATAATAATAATAATAATAATAATAATAATAATTAATAATAATATTAATAGTAATTATAACAAATTAATATGAATTGTATATTTATCAGAGAATAAAAAAATCTGTATCTGTAGTGCTGAAGATAGAAAGGCAATTGTGAGGTATGTAAATAATAAATCAGATACAGATGATCAATGGGATACAGAAGAAGACGAAAGCAGTGAGGTTAAAGATGAAGATTCAGATGAGGACGAAAACCAAACAAGCAATAGTGATGTTGAGGGCAGCGATAACAGTAATCCCAATGATGATGGTTGTGAAAATGATAATGAAAATGAAGATACTGAAGAAACCGATAATGAAAATGATGATATTGAAGAATCTGATGAAGAGGAAACGATGAATGGATATCAATTAGAGAGAGGTACTATTTTTAACTTTCTTTAAGGATTCTTTAAACATTATATTCTGCAAATATTGTACTCCGTAAGAAGATTATTATTATTATTATTACTATTATTATTACTATTATTATAACTATTATTTATTATTTATTATTATTATTTTATTATTATTATTATTATTATTATTATTATTATTATTTATTATTATTATTATTATTATTATTATTATTATTTATTATTATTATTATTATTATTATTATTATTATTATTAATATTATTATTATTATTATTATGTAAAATTTTTTAGTTTACGAATAAGACATTCATTGTTTTTGTGGTACAATGAGTAACGTACCATTGCTAATTTGGTTTAAAAATATATTATATATATA
>SEYY01022191.1:17500-24239 GCA_009176605.1 Armadillidium nasatum | reverse complement strand
GGAGCAGATTTGAAATGAGTAGAAGAATGTAGAGTTGAGTCATCAGCATAAGAGTGAACAGAGTTAGAAGTGCAGTTGAGAAGATCGTTAATGAAAAGTAAGAATAAAGTTGAAAATAAAACGGAACCCTGAATAAGACCACAGTTGCAATGCAATCCGGGGAACTGGCCTTCCTGACGTTCATAGATTTCAGGATCCCATGCACCTGATCATGAGTAATTACAGGCAGAGACATGAGACACCTGAGAGGAGAAGGAGTAGGAGAAGGAATGCCAGAATCGAACAGGGTGGAATTAGAGGAAAAAAGGAGGCCATAGAGATTTTTATCAGTTATAGAGCCATGGAGGTCAACGCACTTCTTTTATATGAAAGTACGCTTAGTCCGTTGAAGAACATCCCTGCAACGATTCCGAGCTGAATGAAAATTAGCAAGAGTGACAGGAGAAGGAGAGTTTTTCCATTCACGATAAACATTGTCTCACTCCCGAAGGGCAAGAGAATAATTGCCATTGAACCAAGGAATTTGAGGAGAAAAAGATTTATTTGAAGATATATATATTATATATATATATATATATATATATATTATATATATATATATATATATATATATATATATAATAAATATATATATATATATATATATATATATATATATATATATATATATATATATATATATATATATATATATATATATATATAATATATATATATATATATATATATATATATATATATATATATATATATATATATATATATATTACACATTACCACCACTCACGGGCAAAGCCCTATTCAAGGAGGGGGTGTTAAAAGAATGAAAATGAAAGTAAAAGAGCACAAAATCCAAAAAAATGAAAACCATCCTTACAGTACCCACCTAACGCAAATTTCTTATGTGAGCGTAGATGTAGGCTTTAAAGAAATTGAGATTAAATGCGGAGGGAAATACAGAAGATAGAGGTGAGTTCCACAAAATAGAAGTGGCAGGAAAGAATGAGGCATCACAACGGACAAGCCTGGATTTGCCTATGTCCACGCAAAATTGATGCGCGGACATTGCACCCCTTGTGCTGCGAGGACGCCGTAAAGTTGGAGGTTCACGGGTGGATAGTTCCCTCGAGCATTTGCCGCTGTAGTACCTATAGAAAAGAGACAAGGCACCAACATCACGTCGCAAAGATAAAGAGTCAAGAGAATTAGAAAGAGAGGGACAGTTTATAAGTCTTTTAGCCTTTGACTCAGCCCTATCCAAAAGACGGGTGAAACCTGAGCCCCCCAAGATATGATGAGATGAGACCCTTGTATAATTGGAGTAACTGCGAGGAAAAAAAACTCTCGCAATCTAAACAGAACTCCCAGCTTCTTTGAAGCCACCTTAGCAACCATTGTGATATGAGGTTTGCAAGACATTTTTTTGTTTATGTGAAGGCCGAGGATGTTTATATTGTCAACAGGAGAGATGGGAGAACCATCGAAAGAAATAGAAAAGTTAGGAGGAGATTTCTAGAAGTTGAGTTTATAAAGAGTTGAATTTCACAAGGTTGAGGCGACCCCACCGGGAAATTCTATCCAGATCTGCAAGAATGGAATCGGAAAGATGAGGACGAGAAGCAACTCTAGATGCAAAGGAAGGAGCAGATTTTAAATGAGAAGAAGAACGGAGGGTTGTGTCATCGGCATATGAATGTATAGGGTTATATGAACAGCTGAGAAGATCATTAATGAAAAGTAAGAATAGAGTAGGAGACAAGACAGAGCCCTGAGGAACACCACTATTCACAGGAAAGGAAGAAGAAGTCACTCCATCAACAACAGCAGAAATGGAACGATTAGAAAGGAAACTAGACATAAGTAAGCAAAGAGAAGGAGGAAACCCAAAGGAGGGTAGCTTGGAAACAGTGATGCATTCCATACCCGGTCAAACGCCTTAGATATGTCAAGCGCCACCACGCAAGTCTCCCCATGGTCCCTAAGGGTATAAGACCAAAGATCTGTGAGATAGGAAAGTATATCACCAGTAGACCTCGAACGTCGAAAGCCATTATGATGATCACAAAGAAGGGAATGAGATTCCAGATGATCTAAGAAGTGAGAGTTGTGAAGGGTTTCAAAGATCTTAGAAAAAATACAAGTGAGAGCCATAGGGCGATAGTTGGAAGGATCAGAGCGGCTACCTTTCTTCGGAATAGGTTGGACTAATGCGCGCTTCCAACACTGAGGGAAAGTATTAGTATTGAGGCATAGAGAGAAAAGTTGAACGAGGGATCGAGCCAGCTCCGAGGCGCACTCCCTTAAAACTCTATGAAGAATGCCATCCGGGCCGCTTGCCTTCCTAACGTTCATAGACTTCAAAAGCTCATGCACCTAGTCAAATGAAATCACAGGGACATCATGGCATGGGACATCTGAGGGGAGAAGAAGTAGGAGGAGGATTGCCGGAGTCGTCCAGGGTAGAATTAGAGGAGAATAGGAGGCCGAAGAGATTAGCCTTTTCAGTTGGAGTGTTAGCAAAAGAACCATCAGAGCGAATAAGAGGAGGAAAGGAAGATTTTTAGAAATTGTTGGAGATGTTTTTGGCAAGAGGCTACAAACAAATATATGGAGTAGCTATGGACTCTCCTTTAGGTTCTATTCTTGCAGACTTTTTTATTTCTCGGCTTGAAGACTCCTTTCTCATTCCCACTCCCCATATCTCAACACCAACTTTTTACAAACGCTTTATTGACGATATTTTCTGCCTCTTTCCATCGATTAATTCTGCGAACAAATTTCTAGCACACATCAACACACTTCATCCCAATATTAAATTTGCAATAGAACATGAACAACATTCTACTTTTTCCTTTCTTGATATCTCAATTACTTCCACTCCTCTTTCTTTTCTAACTTCAGTTTACCGCAAACCATCTGTCACACCATCCATAACCAATTTTTACAGTGCTTCCCTTTATCCCAAAAAACCAATTCCATCTTAGCCTTCTTACATCGAGCTTTTGGTATCTCCTCCTCATACCCCTTATTGCATCAAGAATTTGCGTTTCTTCACAAATTATTTGACACTCACAATTTCCCTCCCAACATAGTCTCACAGTACATTTTCAATTTTCTTAATGATAGATATCGGAAATCACACAGTGTTTTAACTGCTTCCAAAAATACTCTGTATTTCAGTTTTCCTTATCTCGACTTTTCCACCACCTTGATGCTACGGAATCTCGGTAAAATCATATCATCACACTTTCCTCAAATCAACTTCCATTTCCCTTACAATACTCCTTTCAAGATCTCTTCCTTTTTTTTTTACTATAAACCTACCTTTCCTCCTCTCCTCAAAGCCTCTGTAGAGTATAAATTTTCTTGTCCCCTATGTAATAGAGGCTATATTGGCTCCACTACAAGGCTCCTTCGCACACGTATCTCCGAACATCAAGGCATTTCCTTTCGCACATCTCTTCCTTTGCCCTCTCCTTCTTTCTCCAACATCCGCAATCATTCTCACTTCTGTAACATTTTTCCTCTTCCTAAGCATTTCACAATTCTAAACTCTCACTCTGATACATCTTCTCTCCGCATATTAGAATCCTTATATATTCAGAAACACAAACCAGAACTCAATACCAGTACAGCAACTACTCCCCTTTACATTGTACCTACTTAGTTTCCCTCTTTGTCTAGTCCTCCATTTATTTAGAAGTCCATCTTCTTAAAATCCTCAATTAATTATCTTTAATTTGGTCTCCTGATGACCTTCTTTTTATAGACAGAGTTTTCTCCCCCTCTCCCCCACACAGTTATCCATCACTTCTCATCTCACATTCCAAAGAAAGAAACAAGCAGCATTAATGATTATTATTATTAATTTATATATGTATGTATCTATGTATGCATGTATGTATGCATTTGTTCTAGTGTATGTAGGTAAATGTGTATATGTATATGTATATTCATGTATTTGTATGTATGTATGTTTGTATAAATATATGTATGTATGTATGTATGTATGTGTGTATGTATGTGTATGTATGTATATATATGTGTATGTATGTATATATATATATATATATATATATATATATATATATATATATATATATATATATATATATATATATATATATATATATATATATATTTAAATAAATTTTTAAGTAAATATTGAAGCAAAAATAAATTATTTAAATAAATAATATAATAATAATATATATATATATATATATATATATATATATTATATATATATATATATATATATATATATATATATATATATATTATATATATATATATATATATATTATATATATATATATATATGTATATATATATATGTATGTTTATGTATGTATATATGTATGAGTTTGTATTTATATATTTATATGTGTATGTATGTATGTGTATGTATATGTATATGTATATGTATGTATGTGCATGTACGTATGAATATGTATGTGTGTATGTTGTATGCGTATATTTGTATATGTATGTATGTATGTATGTATGCATGTATGTATGTATATGTGCAAGTGTATGTTTGTATGTTAATGTGTATGTGTGTAGCGTGTGTACATGTTATCTAGTGTGAGTGTGTCCGTGAATCTGTTCCTCTTCAACTCAGGTACCTTCAATGATAGTATAATAAGTTTGTTTCATTTTGTTCTTTTTTCTTAAAGTGTTCAAGTCTAAATTGCTCCCTTTTGCTAACTCGTGTTATTTTAAATTGTATATATATTTTTATTTTTTTCCTTTATTGTTATTATTGTGTTATTGTTCTTCGTTATTGTGCTCACTTTAATTACTTATTTTCTTCACCTGAACCTTATTTATTGACACTCGTCTAGTTGTCAAATGCTATGGATAATATAACTTCATGATGTGACCCAATTAAAATGCTTTTGCACATAGTATTTGCTATCCTTTTTGTAATACAAATTAAGCTTAAAAGAAGCATCAATTCATATATATATATATATATATATATATATATATATATATATATATATATATATATATATATATATATATATATATATATATATATATATATATATATATATATATATATATATATATATATATATATATATATATATATATATATATATATATATATATATATATATATATATATATATATATATATATATATATATATATATATATATATATATATATATATATATATATATATATATATATATATATATATATATATATATATATATATATATATATAATATATATATATATATATATAATATATATTATCCCGTGTCGTCGAAATCGATTTTCTTGCACATTCATGATTTTGTTCACTCTTATGAGGGTATTCAGAAAATTCAATTAAAATTTTTTTTTCCATGAGGCATAAGTGATTCCTTTTTGATCTCAAAAATCGGAAAAATTGGTCAAAAATAGCCATTCGTATAGTTTTGTTTCTATTTGTTCTGAATTGTTCAATGAACAATTTATTTAGGGTATAAATGAAGATTGAACAATGTTCATTTATTTCTTAAATAAATTGAATGCGATTTTTATATTTCTTTTTTACTCTTCAGGCACTAACATGAGTCAAATGATAACACGGAAGGCAGCATGTCATGCTATGCTTGGCTCCCTGCAGGAATTGCCAATAATTGAACTTCCAACGCGTCTCCTGATTGCAAGACATTTTCTTTTCTTGAAGTAACATATGTATTCCAGCAATAAGGATATCCTTCTCCAATTAAGTGAGCCTCATGTTGACCTGTGGATTCGAGCTGTGATTCCACGAGAGCCACTTAAAATCGTTAAAACAAAGCTGATGAGACTGATGGATGAAGGATCTAAAGCATCTATGCATGGTATTAGTGTGGAGAAAAGTAAGCAGTTTCTGGACAGTTTAAATGAATTGTTTGATATTGCTGCATGTAAATGCAAAGATCTGCTTGCATATAACTGTGCAAAAGAAATAAAAATTCCTGCTCGAGAAAGAGACTTTTCTAGTTTACCAAAAAACAGTTCCCAGAATGCAAAAGGGCAGAGTAGACAAAACTGTAACTCAAATGATGAACAAGATTTTGCATGAAAGTCTCGTATGGAAGAAAGAATAGCTGATGAGAAGGAAAGAAAATTCGAGCAGGAAATCCTCGTGCTGTCTGCAGACACTACTGCCTTTGAAGATTCAGCTTCATCACCTAATCATGAGGGATTAGAAAGTATACCTGACGATGATTTCTTTCCTCTTAGTGTTTGCCGGAACACAACATAAATCTCAACCATTGCACTAGAAGCATAGTGGTAAGGAGTGTCAAACAGAGCAGCAGCTGATA
This sequence comes from Armadillidium nasatum, assembly GCA_009176605.1. Classification (NCBI taxonomy): domain Eukaryota; kingdom Metazoa; phylum Arthropoda; class Malacostraca; order Isopoda; family Armadillidiidae; genus Armadillidium; species Armadillidium nasatum. The sequence continues at coordinate 17,922 of SEYY01022191.1, read as the reverse complement.
TAGGTACAGCGGCACTAGTTGACTATGAAGCTGTCAGTGTAGATGTCAAGAGAAATGTTAATGATCCTAAGGAAATCTGGAAAGCACGAGGATAGGCCTGAAGAAAACAACACAGGAAGAAGAATTGCGAATAGTTGCAGTGCTTTTTGATGGAAGGAAAGAAAGTACCCTAATCAAGTAAAAGAAAGGCAGTAAGTGATACAAAAGTAAAAAGGTAAAAAAACACTATGTCGTGGTTGGCGAACCTGGAACTGTATACTTTCAACACATTACTGAGAACAGAGAGACAGGTGAAGCTATTGTGGATTGGCTGAATGGAGAACTATCTAACATGGGAATTGTTGACAGCATCATTGCAGTCACTGCTGATAGCGCCCCTGTCAACACTGGACCTAAAGTTCTAAAGTTGGAGCAAATTATAT
>SEYY01022191.1:0-12500 GCA_009176605.1 Armadillidium nasatum | reverse complement strand
CATCATTAGAGAGTAAATCAAATGGTGCACTTACTCATCCCAGATTGCCAACAACAGCCAATCGAATCTTAATTAAGATTATGTGTTTCTACACATACTCAAGGGAAAACTCTTGAAAACGTAGTAAATATTATAACGCAAATTTATGCTCCTGGCAGATTCTGGATAAGGAGTTATCCAAAGGGAACTGACGGAGCCCATAAGTTTTGGAATTTATGAATTTTCTTGGGAGCAGATAAAATAAAATCGGCATTGATTCTGAAACTTTCACTTCAGCAAAATTCCTATTTTGCTCACCCTGAAAACAAATTACTAGGGATGATAACAGACGACCGAAAATCGATCAGGGAGTTAGCTTTGAGTCACATATTTCAAGCAAGGGGTCAGAATACCACTGAATAATACGATCCAAAAAAATTTCCAAAATTTTTTTAATTCCTGATCGATTAGTCTAAAATTTTCATCGTATATACATTTCAACGAGTCGAAAAACTAAATTTCTATCTTTTTTCTGTATCTATAAAGGTTTAAAATTTTTTTTTGAAAATTTTTCCCTTTTTCGAGTGAATGTTGGGGCCAAAACACTGGTTAAATTGACATGAAAATTGAACTTTATATTCACAAATTTATTGGCTAAAAATACTTCTAGCAGACTTTCGATATCTGCTCTATAGGAAAAAAAAGTTATATACCTTTTTAATGACCAACTATCGAAATTTTTTTTTCAATTTTGAAAATATACGCTTCCGGACAAAAAAAAAAAAAAAAAAAAAAATACACGAACGAATTTTTAAATTTTTTTAGTATGTATAGAGGAGGTAAGAAGCCACAAATTTCTCTCAATACTTTATTCCATTCTATTTTTCCTTTTCGATATATAGCCTCTAACATTTTGCCAATTTTCAAAGAAATTTCAATATTTCCAAAATTTGAAAGGCTATATCTCGAAGATGACAAATAGGATTGAATGTGTATTGGAAGAAAGTAAACACCTGCCAAAAATAGAAAAATCCTTAGGAGTAATTTTTTTCATAATTTTACAAAAATCTATTGCTAAGGTAAATCCAACATGGCACCCTTACTAGTTAATTCCTCATAATGGAATGAACTAGTAAGGGTGTCATGGGCTAGAAAAGTGCTAGGAAAAATTCCACGTGCTAGAAATGGCTAGAAAGTGCTATAAATGGCGCTGTGAAAAGATCATGAGTTTTGCAAAAGCACTAGCTCTAGAGTTTCTTTAGTGCCAAATAAGGTGTGGCATTTGCAGTGTGGAAAAAAACGTAAAAAAAGTGGTGGTTGCTAAAAGATTTAAGGTCTAAAAATGGTCAAAAAGTGCTGGAGCTTAACCGGAGGCGACCATAAATAACACAAAGGTAAACCTCAAAACCACTAAGGTAAAAAAAAAAAAAAAACGCAAAACTTAATTAAAAAACTGCATAAGTAAACAAGAAAAAATAAGTGCAAAAATATCTGAAGAAAAGGCATGGGGAGCCAATTTCCCTTCATTTCCTCTCACTTGGCACTGACACTGGCACTGACATTGGCAATTGCAACAATTGGGGTCCTACTATAATTATATATATATATATATATATATATATATATATATATATATATATATATATATATATATATATATATATATATATATATATATATCGTCTACCGTCGCACAAACGGTAGAGTGACCGACTTATGTACATGGGGCGCCGGTTCGATCTCACTTTTGGGTCGTAGGTATGTTCAATCTCGAAGAGTTCTCTTTTAGTAGGAGAGTCGTGACATGTGAGCTATATATATATATATATATATATATATATATATATATATATATATATATATATATATATATATATATATATATATATATATATATATATATATATATATATATATATATATATATATATATATATATATATATATATATATATATATATATATATATATATATATATATATATATATATATATATATATATATATATATATATATATATATATATATATATATATATATATATATATATATATATATATACATATATATATATATATATATATATATATATATATATATATATATATATATATATATATATATATATATATATATATATATATATATATATATATATATATATATATATATATATATATATATATATATATATATATATATATATATATATATATATATATATATATATTAGGGATGGAGCGATACCAAAATTTTTACCGATACCGATACCGATACCTAAAAATTACCAGATACCGATACCGATACCGGTATCGGTATCGGAAAATATGCTGATACTACTACCGATACCGATACCGATACCGATAATTTACTCTTATCCAAAAATTTTGCCGATACCGATACCGATACTGAAAAGGTCGATACCGATACCGAAAATACCGTATCGGAAAAAATACCGATACTTGCCGATACCCGATACCGATACCGATACTTCACTCCATCCCTAATATATATATATATATATATATATATATATATATATATATATATATATATATATATATATATATATATATATATATATATCCTCCGGTGTGCAAAGGCCAGAGACCTACCAAATTCCAACGGAGTTGGGAAAGATCTATCATGGTCGATGGTGGCCGACGTGTAAAGATACACGATGATGAGAGGATGAGACTGTGTAGAAAGGTGAGTCACACGAGTTCTTCTCAATGGAGGAGATATGCGACGAGAGAGTTCAGAAGAGCAGTGTCTGTTGTAATAATGATAATAGAGAGAGAGTGACGGAACAATTCGACGGGCAGAAAGAGATTGAAGAGAGTTAGTAAGAGCAGGAGAGTTGATGAGACGAAATGCCCTAGACTCTACTTTCTCTAGGAGAGCTGTATGTGTGGAACCACCCAGATGTGCGAAGCATACTCCATACAGGGGCGAACAACACCCCTATACAGAGCAAGCAATTAGGGTAGCATCAAGTAATTCTGAAGGCACCTCACAACACACAACCTCTTAGAAGCTTGTTTAGAGAGAGAAATAATGTGATCTTTCCAAGAAAGATCACGAGAAAAGGATATGCCAAGAATATTAAGAACAAATGAAGGCTTGAGTTGCGTGTCTTCGAAGAAGATATTATAGTTGTGTGGAAGGTTGTATCAAGTGGAGAGATTAAGGAATTTAATTTTTGAGGCATTGAAAACAACCATGTTTTCTCTGCCACAATTTGAAATACGAGAAAGATCAGAGGTTAGTAGTTCCAAGGCTACCCTTTTCGAGTCTATCAACTGATGTTGAGTTTGACGTTTTTCAAACTGGAAAGAATAATGAAGGGTGGAGTCATCAGCATAGGAGTGGATATGAGATGAGGTAATACAGGGAAGGTCATTAATGAAAAGAAGAAAAAGTGTTGGGAATAATACAGAACCCTGAGGAATACCACTGTTAATAGATTTAAAGGAAGAACGATGGCCGTCTACAACAGCTGCTAGAATGACCGGAAATGAAATTGGTGATAAGATCACAGAGAGAAGGATAGATACCGAAAGAGGGAAGCTTAGAAATCAAAGCTTTGTGCAAGACTCTATCGAAGGCTTTCGATATGTCCAGCGCCACAGCAAAAGATTCACCGAAATGCCGATGAGCGGATTACCAAGAGTCAGAGAGAAGGGAGAAAAAATCACTAGTAGAGCGCTTCATACGAAAACCATTCTGGCGATCAGAGATAAGATTGGAAAAATTGAGATATTTCAAAATCTTCCTGTTAAAGATAGATTCGAAAACTTTAGAGAGAACGGAGGTCAAAGAAATAGGACGGAAGTTGGAAGGTTGAGACGGGTCCCCCTTCTTTCGGCACAGGCTGAATGAGAGCACGTTTCCAGGAGGAAGTTAAGGTTGAAGTAGAGAGACAAAGATGAAATAATTTACCGAGGCACGGTGCAAGCTCGGATACACAAATTTTGAGAACCACAGGAGGAATACCATCAAGACCGTACGCCTTCTTAGTATTAAGCTCAGGGAGAGCAGAAATGACATCTTTAGAAGAAATTCTAATTTTAGGCATAATTGACTTAGAGGTGGTTGAAGGAGGAGGAATAGCTCCGGAATAATCTAAGGTTGAATTAGAGGTAAAAGTTTGAGCGAAGAGTTCAGCTTTAGAAGAAGGTAAAACAGCAGTTGTGCTGTCTGAAGATATTAAAGGAGGAAAAGAGGAAGAAGCAAAGTTAGAGTTGACATAATTTGCAAAATCCAAGAAAGAACGGGAAGAAGAGGAACCAGAAAGATTATTGCATATTCTACGGAGAAATGAATTTTTAGTGTTACGAAGGATTGATTTTGCACGATTCCGGGATGAAATATAAGTAGCGTGAGTTTCTGGAGTTTGAAGACGATGGTAATCCCTGAAGGCAACATCCCTGCGGCGAATAGCACGAGAATAAGCAGAGTTAAACCAAGGTTTGTTAGGTTTAGTGGAAGGGAAAGAATATGGAATGTACGCCTCCATGCCAGAAAGAATCACCTCGGTAATGCGTTCTGCACACTCCGAGGGACCCCTCACACGGAAGCAATAATCATTTCACGGGAAATCGAAGAACAACGACCACAATTCCAACCAACTTGCGGCACCGAAGTGCCATAAACGTTTCCTTTCAATAGAAGGTTGTCTTTCCTGCGGAAGACTTGAAGAGATAGAAGAGGATACAGAGATAAGAAGGTGGTCGGAGGAATCCAGTGGAGGAAAGAGCTTAACAGTATAAGGAGAAAGATTAGAAGTTAGGGAAAGGTTTAGAATGTTGGGTTAATCATCAAGACAATCAGGGATACTAGTAGGGAGATGAATCAACTGTTCAAGGTGGCTTTGGATAGCAAAATGGAAGGCACGTTCACCAGCTGTATCATGAGAGCTAGAAGAAAGCCTTTGGCTGTGGCGAACATTGAAATCACGTAATATGATGATTTCAGAAAAAGGAGAAGAGAGAATGTGCTCCATTTTTGAGTTTAAATAGTCGAAGAATTTAGGGTAGTCAGCAGAATTAGGAGATAAATAAACAGAACAAATGATTTACACGTAGAATGGCAAGAGAGCCTAAGCCATAAGGTGGAAAATTCGGAAGACTCCAAATTAGAGACACGAGAACAAACGACATCGTTGCGCACATATGCACAACAACCGCCTTTGGCTGAAAATTGAGGATAGATACAGTAGGAGGAAACAGAATGGGATTTGCTATCAGAATGCTCAAGTATATAAGTTTCGGTCAAGAATAGGATGTGAGGTCTAGAAGAAGAGAGGTGATGTTCGACATAGGTTAAACTGGAGTGCAGACCGCGAATGTTGCAGAAATTAATGAAAAAAATGGACCGCGCATCAGGACAAGCCGGCAGCTGTGTCCTGGTCGCACCAACCCCATCACCAGAGGCAACAAACTCCCAAGCGGTGATGGGGGAGTGAGTGGATGAGGGGCTATATTTGGAAACCGCCCCCGGGGCTTCTCCGAGGCTACTTTTGTTGAGGTCATTATTTAGTTTTTTTATATTTTTTTTTAATTAAAGGGTGCCTTTATTAATGTTTCTTTGTATGCGAAGGAGAGCTTACTCCGTTTAGAAGTAGGTGAGCGAGAAATGGAACGAACCATTGGGCACAGGGGTAAGATGGGAAGTCCCCTTAACATCCTGTATACCCAATAGGGGTAATCTCATCGCCTCGAGAGCGCTACTTCCCTCCCCCATATATATATATATATATATATATATATATATATATATATATATATATATATATATATATATATATATATATATATATATATATATATACATATTTATATATATATATTATATTTATATATATGTAATTTTCCTTTTTTTTAACAGATCGCCACCTATCACGTGCAGAGCTCTTTTCAAGGAGGGGGACACACAAAGGGAGAAAACTCGTTTAAACATACATCTAACGCATTACCCTCATGTGGAAGATTAAATGCAAGAGGAAAAATAGATAATGGTAGAGAGTTCAACATAACAGATGTGATTGGAAAGAAGGAGACACCACAACGGTCTAGAATGAGGTTTCCTAAGCCCTCACAAAATTCGCGCGAAAGCAGGGCACCTCTTGTGCAACGAGGACTACGCAACGGTGTAGGAATGCGAGAGGTCAATTTCTTTAAGCACCTGCCATTGTAGTACCTATAGAAAAGAGATAGCGCGCCAACGTCACGTCGCAGAGATAGAGGGTCAAGAGAGTTTGAATGTAGGGGACAGTTTATTAATCTTTTAGCTTTTGACTCTACCCTATCCAGAAGAGAGGAGGAGCCGGAACCCTCCTAAATGTGAAAACAATACTCCACACAAGTGCGAATAGGACCTTCATACATTTTTAGTAACTGTTCAGAAGATAAAAATTCTAGCAATCTGAACAGAGTTCCCAGTTTCTTAGAGGCAGCTTTAGCAACCAATGTGAAATGTGGTTTCCAAAATAGTTTGTGGTTTATGTTTAGACCAAGAATGTTAATGTTATTCACAGGTGAGACGGGAGAGCCATCGAAGAGGATAGGAAAACTGGGAGATGTTTTTGAGATTGAGATGTGAAGAAGTTGGGTTTTTAAAGGGTTGAATTTCACAAGGTTTCTATAACCCCACAGGGAAATCCTATCCAGATTGGCAAGAAGAGAATCGGAAAGTTGAAGACGAGAAGCAACTCTAGAAGCAAAAGAGGGAGCAAATTTGAAATGAGTAGAAGAATGTAGAGTTGAGTCATCAGCATAAGAGTGAACCAGAGTTAGAAGTGCAGTTGAGAAGATCGTTAATGAAAAGTAAGAATAGAGTTGGAGACAAAGCGGAACCCTGAGGAACACCACAGTTGACAGAAAAGGAGGAAGAGGTCGCTCCATCTACAAGTGCCGAAATGGAACGATCTGAGAGAAAACTAGACAGGAAGTAAGCAAAAGAAAAGGAGGAAATCCAAAGGAAGGGAGCTTGGAGAGCAGCGACGCATGCCATACCAGGTCAAAAGCCTTGGATATGTCAAGTGCCACCACACAAGACTCCCCGAAGTCCCTAAGGGCAGAAGACCATAGATCAGTAAGATAGGAAGTATGTCATCATTAAACCTCGAGCGTCAAAGCCATACTTGTGATCTGAGAGAAGAGAATGAGACTCCAAATGATCCAGGAAATGAGAGTTGAAGAGAGTTTCAAAAATTTTAGACAGAACACAAGTGAGAGCTATAGGTCGATAGTTAGAAGTGTCAGAGCGGCTACCTTTTTTATGGATCGGCTGAACAAATGCACGCTTCCAGCATTGAAGAAAAGTATTAGTATTAAGACATAGAGAGTAGAGCTGAACGAGGACAGGCGCTAACTCGGAAGCACACTCCCTCAGAACTGATGTTCATATATTTCCGGATCCCATGCACCCGATCATGAGTAATTACAGGTAGAGACATGGGACACCTGAAAGGAGAAGGAGTTTTAGGAGGGATGCCGGAATCGGAAAGGTGGAATTAGATAAGGAAAAAAAGCCGAAGTGATTAGCCTTTTCAGAGGGAGTATTAGCTACAGAACCATCATACCGAATAAGAGGAGGAAAGGCAGATTTACAAAAGTTGTTAGAGATATTTTCGACAAGAGGCCAGAAATATTTATCAGTAAGAGATATATGGAGGTCAGCGCACTTCCTTTATATGAAATTACGCTTAGTTCGTCGAAGAACATTCCTGCAACGATTCCGAACTGAGTTAGCAAGAGTGATAGGAGAAGAAGAGTTTTCCTATTTACGATAAGCATTGTCTTTCTCCCGGAGGGCAAGAGAACAGTTGCCATCGAACCATATATTTTGAGGAGAAAAAGATTTAGTTGAAGATGTAATGCATCTGCCAATCCCGTCAAGGATCACTGTCCCTACCTTTTCAGCAGAGACAGAAGCGTCCCCCGAGACAAAGCAAGATTCACTCCAATGATAGTTAGCAAAGAAGCAGCGCATTGCCCTCCAATGAGCCTGATTAAAGTTCCATAGAGTGTTCGTTTAGGGTATGGTGGAGCTGCTGGAGAGAAAGCATTATAACTAAGAGCTATAAGATTATGGTCAGAGTTACCAATAGGAGGGAAAATGGTGTATTTATATATCTAGAAGGAGTAGTGGTGAAGCATAAGTCAAGTGTATTCAAGAATTGGTTAGGACGATCTGGAATGTGTGTGGGTTTCCTAATAAACTGCTCTAAACCGTTAAGAATTCTGAATGATTTGGACTCCCTCCCACCTGTATCAGTATGATAGAAACCTAACCACTCAGTGTGGTGTACATTGAAATCCCCTAAATAGAGGAATTCGTCATTTGGATGAGAAGAAGTTACAGTCTCGCGATAAGTAGTAAGATATTGAAAAAATAAGAAAAATCTGTTCCATTAGGGGAGCAGTAGCAGAAACACAAGATAATTGTAGTAGTAGGAAGAGAGATTATAAGCCATAAAACATCGAAATTAGGAGATTCTAGATTTACGAGACATGTCACAGTATTGTTAATGTTAATATAGTCACTGAATCCACCATTTTGACGGAAATTGTGAAAAAACATTGTAGTTAGAGACATTAAGATTGCTAGGGAAAAAAATTCCTCTCCAGTTGGGTCTTAGACAGAAGCAAAAAGTTAGGACGAAGGACGAGAGGTAGCGTGAGATTAGATTAGATTAGAACGTAAGCAAAGGTAATTTCCCCCGTCTACGCCCAACCCTACAACCACTCAAATTAAACTTTCAAAAAAATATAAATATATATATATATATATATATATATATAATATATATATATATATATATATATATATATATATATATATATATATATATATTATATATATATTATATATATATATATATATATATATATATATATATATATATATATATATATATATATATATATATATATATATATATATATATATATATATATATATATATATATATATATATGTGTGTGTGTGTGTGTGTGTGTGTGTGTGTGTGTGTGTATGTGTGTCTTGAACGTTTTGGTTGGGTATGCTCAATATTTCTATTGAAATTTTATTGTAATCAAGAAATTTTCTATGGTAAAAGAATATTTTTTTTTCAGTTGATGTTGAAGATTACTCGAAAGCATTGGAGGAAGAAATCATTGAAGAAAATGCCGAAATGCCTCTTAGCCGTTCTGGATCTTCTTTGTCTGTCAAGGAAGAGGTAAGTATGAAGAATGCATAAATATTTATCGCAAATCATTCTCATGGATTCTCTAATTATTCTCTATGAGTTTTTTGCGCAATTTTTTTTATTAAAACAAACTACTTGATGTACTCAGTAAAATCTGTTCTCGATGTATAATTATAAATTGAAATATCTGTGGAAAGGATAACAAAAAAAGGAAATAATGTTTAAAAAAAAGTGATCTTTCTTCTATTTGAGCTTCACTCTTACTTTTTCTAAATCTTATTTCTTTAAATAATACAAAATATTTTTTTACTTAATCAATTTTTAACATTAAACCTTAGAATATGCAAAAAAAACTACCGATTTCCCTTAATATCATTTTCAAAACAGGAAAACTCCAAATCATAATAGTTTTGCTTAAGGCTTAGTTATACTGTGGTGGTGAAATTAATTACACTCAATACAATGATTTGCTATTTATTCATTTGAAAGCAGTAGTTCATCTTTACAACCATATAATTTTATCTGCTGGAATGTAAGAAACGCAGATTTTGAAATATAAAACATATTTACAGATTTAGTTATTCTAAGAAGATAAAAATAATAAGGTTTAATATAATGCAAATAATTAAAGAATATTGAGCTGAGGGTAGAAGGAAGAAGTCGGAAGGATCTGTTTTTTTTAATCTTACCTTCTCAAATTAGGATATAACACACTCTAAAATATCTGAATATTAATTTATTTCCTAAGATATTTGAGACAAGCTGCCTTTACTTTAATATATAAGGGATGGTCAAAAATGAGTATATAGTGATTTCAAAACTTGGAATGCGTAACCACAATTTCTGAATCCGAAATTATTGCCGATATAGAAACAGATATTTTCCCGATAATTATGAAAAGAAACTTGTTTCGAAAATTACAATCTTCCAAACGCGAATATGGAAGTGAAAAGGTCATTTAAATTCGGTAAGCACAAAGAGTGACTAAACAAGAATTCCGCAATTTTGTTCCATATAGACATGGCCTTTATTTTTACTCAGTTGAAATTTTATATAACCAAAATATGCATTCAATCAGTATATAGTATATATTTATTGTGTAAATCAGTATATATTATATATATATATATATATATATATATATATATATATATATATATATATATATATATATTATATATATAATATATATATATATATATAATAAATAGCTTTGAGTTACAAAAAAAAAAAAAGTATTGATTCTCCGAATAAGAGAGCGGCTGTTCACAAGTCATTCATTATTATGTTGACTAATATCCCAAGTTTCTGTATTGTCATGAACATGATTTTTGTAAATATGTTTTTGAAAAAACAAAAAAGTAACTAAAAAAAAGTGACTAAACAAGAATTCGGTAATTTTGTTCCACATAGACTTGGCCTTTATTTTTACTGAGTTAAAATTGTAAAGCCATAATAGGCATTCAATCATTACATGAAGTCTAAATAGCTTGGAATTAAAAAATAAATAAATAAAAATAAAAAATAAAAAAAAAATAAAAACAAATTTGACTCTCCTAATAAGAGAGTGACTGTCCACAAGTTATCCTTTATTATGCTAGCTAATATCCGTTATTTTGCTAACTAATTTGAACGTGATTAATATAAATATATCTTTAAACGACATCGTAGCTAATTTTTTCCCTATTTATGCAAATAGGAAAAAAATAGCAAGACCTTATATATATATATATATATATATATATATATATATATATATATATATATATATATATATATATATATATATATATATATATATATGATTTGACTGTCGTTCGAACAAGTCGCAATGAAATAAGCATGGAAGAGTAGAAAACAGAAGAAATTATTGGAAAGACAAGAGAAATAAAAATCAGGAGAGTTCGTTACCATCAGGATTAAAAGTAGAATAAAAAATTTGCTTAAGAGGAGTTTGTAAAGAGAAGATCTTAAGTAAGTGAAAAAATTTTGAAATATAGAAAAAAAAATCGCATTTTAAAAAAAATATATATAGTTTTTAAAACGGCGAAATATTGAATATTATTAACTTTAAAGAAGTTGGTGTGAAGTTTAAAAGTAGTCGAAGTCTATTCCTTTTATTATCTAAAATTAAACTATTCAAATTAACACTGCAAAATTTTGGCCTACACGACTTAAAATCTACTCCGAAGAGGTTGGGTTTCATTGCGGGCATCCAGATCTAACAGTTACAAATTTCTTCCCACAGAATTTCTGTCAATGGGAATTTGTAGCGACAGGCTCAGCATGCCGGCTACGCAAAATTGAAGCTGCTCAAGTAACTAAGGCTGATCTTCGCACAGGATCTAACAAGATTCTGGAGGAGTAGCACCTGACAGGTATCAGCCTACCAGGTTGGACGGTGATGATGATGATGATGATGATGATGATATATATATATATATATATATATAATATATATATATATATATATATATATATATATATATATATATATATATATATATATATATATATATATATATATATATATATATATATATATATATATATATATTATATTACCAAAACATTCCATTTTAAATAAAAATTGTCAACAATATAGCGATAATAGCTTTGTGTACGCTATGGGGCCACTGATGTTATAGTCAATGGAGCAGTAATGAATACTGAATGAAAGTAATTTGTTTGATAGAAAAAGTTAAAGAGAGAGGAAACGTTGTAAAAGAATACCATCGGGATGAATGCATTGGGTTTGACGGCAGAAAAGATCAAACTAAAATAAAAGATGGAACTAAACTGAATGAGCATTATATTATAAAAGAACCAGAAAATATTGACATGACTCATGTTTCACCAGATTTTGCCAAGTCCCGTTGTATTACTGATAAAATGAAAACTTTTTTAATTGATTCTAATAGCTTGATTTCTCTTGAAGCTCTTCTTTGCGATGGGAATCCAGCTAACACTGGAAGAAATGGAAGAGTTTGAGTCTGATTGGAATATTTTTGGAAAGACCGATGCAGTGATTCTTTCATGTAAATGAACTTCCATTCAGACACATATTCGTGGTAATTGAAGGAGAAACATCAGAACCAAAAAACTTTTAAGGGTACTATTGCAAATAAAATTGAAGATGAAATTAAGCATGAGATAGTTGATTTTGAACCTGTAAACAGCAACCTTGACCAATTAGAACTGACCAAAAATTTTTGTATGAAATGTGTATTAGTATAAAATCAGGAATAAATCGCCATCATTATCCAAGAAATCTCCAGGCACTCTTCATCATACCAGATGGCTGGCAAAAGCAGACATGATGCT
>SEYY01022190.1:72500-78117 GCA_009176605.1 Armadillidium nasatum | reverse complement strand
TTGTTTCTGTTGGAATACCTGAACTTAGAGTGGAAGAATCGGTGGTTTCATCTGTTGTCATTGTTATTTCTGTAGTGGGTACATTAGTTGTCATATCTGTAGTATCTGTTGGTGAATCAGTTATGGTTGAGGCAATAATTGTTGTTTCTGTTGGAATACCTGAACTTAGAGTGGAAGAATCAGTAGTTTCATCGTTGACATTGTTATTTCCGTAGTGGAACATTAGTATTTGTCATATCTGTAATAGTTGTTGGTGAATCCGTCATCGTTGAGGAAATGATTGTTGTTTCTGTTGGAATACTTGAACTTAGAGTGGAAGAATCAGTGGTTTGATTAGTCTGATCTGTTGACATTGTTATTTCAGTAGTGGGAACACTAGTATCTATCATAACTGTAATAGCTGTTTGTGAACCAGTCATTGTTGAGGGAACAATAGTTGTTTCTGTAGTGAGTGCATTTGTTGTCATATCTGTTGGAGAATTAGTAATCGTTGAAGGAATGATTGTTGTTTCTGCAGAAGTACCTGAACTTAGAGTGGAAAAATCAGTAGTTTCATCTGTTATCATTGTTATTTCTGTAGTGAGTACATTAGTTGTTATATCTGTAATATCTGTTGGTGAATCAGTTATGGTTGAGGGAATAATTGTTGTTTCTGTTGGAATACCTGAACTTAGAGTGGAAGAATCGGTGGTTTCATCTGTTGTCATTGTTATTTCTGTAGTGGGCACATTAGTTGTTCATATCTGTAATATCTGTTGGTGAATCAGTCATGGTTGAGGGAATAATTGTTGTTTCTGTTGGAATACCTGAATTTAGAGTGGAAGAATCAGTTGTTTTATCTGTTGATATCTTTATTTCAGTAGTGGGTACATTAGTTGTTGACATATTTGTAGTATCTGTTGGTGTTGGGGAGTCAGTCTCTGTCGTGTGAAATAAAGTTGTTTCTGTAGAAGTACCTGGACCTAGAGTTGAAGAGCTAACACTTTCATCTGTTGACGTTGTTAATCCAATAATCTGTGTTGGAGAATCAGTCACTGTCGTAGGAATGATTGTTATAAATGTGGAACTACCCATACTTGGAGTTGAAGAAACAGTAGTTTTTTCTGTTTGCACTGTTAATTCTATAGAGGAAGCATCAGTGGAAGTTGCATCCGTAATATGTGTTATCGAATCAGTCATCGTCATGGGAGGGATTGTTGCAATTGTTGGAATACCTGAACTTATGGTGGAAAGATCAACAGTTTCATTTGCTGAGGTTGAAACTTCATCGTTACTAGAGATCGTCACTGTTTCTGGTTTTATTGATGTTATAATACTAGAGTCTGTTGTTGATACGGGAACTGTTGGGTTAAGGGATGATTCTTCTATTATAGTTGAATTCTCTTTAATAGTAGTTTCTGTTGTTACAACTTGATCGTTTGTTGAAGGCATAGGAGGAAACGATACCTCAATTGGATCTTCTGTAGGCATAAATGTAGAACTCGAGTTTACTGTTGTCGATGTTGTTGAAGATGTAAGCAACTGAGACATTATAAGATTGTACTTGTTGTTAGCTGTGTCCATCATTTCATTCAAGTCGGAAACTCGATTCTGAAGATTTCCAGATCTACTTTCCAAGAAAAAAGTTTGTCTGTCCAGTCTCGTTATTCGTGAGTCAGTTTCTGCTCGAAATGGTGAAACTGAACCAAAGAATCCGAGTTGTCGAGTTGTTCTATTTGTTTTTGTGTTTGAACTATCCTGTTGACGTAAATCTATGTTCTCAGTTTCATCAATTAACCTAGATTTTGGTATCCTGATCGTAAAGAGATTTTTAACATTGTTATTAACATCATTATACTCATTATTCACATCGAAAAGTCGAGATTTGATTTGTACATTCTGGGATTTCAGGTTATTTATTCTAATTTCTAAATTATTTAATTTAGCATTTGTTGTAGCTCTAAAGCCAGAATCACTAAAGAGACCAAAAAATCGTCCTAATAGCTTTGCAGACTGTCTGTACTCATTGGCTTTATCGGATAATCTAAAAGCAATAGGATGTTCATAATTTATATCAGTTCTAAATATCAATAATCTATTTGGTATGTTTAAGGACTTAATAAGCGTATCAAGTTCCTTATTTAACCTCCTTATTTGCGCAGCAAGAATAACTGATTCGGTTTCGGTAAGTACACTTTGTTTCTCTAAAATAGCAACTTGATATTCTAGGTTATTTAATCTAGAAATTGTTACCGTTTGGTAGGAAGATGCTGTGTTCTGGAAATCGTAAAAAGCTTTCCTAGAAAGGTCGCCAGGATAATGAGTACGATGCGGGGGTGGGTGATATTTGGGGGGAAAGAAAATTGGGGTTGATTTGACAAGCATGATTTTGAACACCAAAATTTGAAGGATAAAGCAAATAAGTTCGTTTTTCATACTTTCTGTAAAAAAAAAAAAAAAAAAATATTGTAATTACTTTAGTAAAAAATATATAATAATATATATATATATAATAATAATAATATATATATATATAATATATATATATATATAATATATATATATATATATATATATATATATATATATATATATATATATATATATATATATATATATATATATATATATATATATATATATATATATATATATATATATATATATATATATATATATATATATATATATATATATATATATATATATATATATATATATATATGACTGTGAGGGTGCGTATGTGTGTACCTCTTAAAAACTCAATTCTTCTACATATATAAATATGCTGAACCAAATTTTCCACATAATGCCAATATTTCCTTAGTAAGCGGACAACCCAATTCTTAGTATATACTGAATATTCTTTAAATACTTTTCTCCTGATTTTTTTAAAAATACCACATTCTTTCTTTCTTTTTTTCTTTCTTTTTCTTTCTTTTTTTATCTCTTTCTTTCTTTTTCTTTCTTTCTTTCTATCTATTTTCTTTCATTCTTTCTTTTTCTTTCTTTCTTTTTTTTCTTTCTTTTTTTCTTTTTTCTTTCTTTCTTTTTTCTTTCTTTCTTTCTTTCTTTCTTTCTCTTTTTTCTTTCTTTCTTGCTTTTTTTCTTTCTTTCTTTCTTTTATGAGTGGTTTAGATTTCTGAGTTCCTTCCGAACTTCATCCATTACCACTATCTTGCTTTGAAAAGGGAGGCCCTTAGTCTCCTGTATCGAATTCGCATCAGGTATTTAGAATAAAACTGTCAGATTCCGACTCCCGCCCCCTACTTGATATATATATATATATATATATATATATATATAATATATATATATATATATTATATATATATATATATATATATTATATATATAATATATTATATATATATATATATATATTATATATATATATATAATATATATATATATATATATATATATATATATAATAATATATATATTATAATATAATATATATATATATTATATATATATATATATATATATATATATATATATATATATATATATATATATATATATATATATTATATATATATATATATATATATATATCCGACTAAAACTCTGAAGCTTCCAAATGTCCAACTTCGAATCAAAATTTTCTAACGTCAGATGAAGTTGTTTAATTATACTTTTGATTTTCCTTTGTCGTAGTCTTGCCTAGCAAAATTTTGCATCTCAGGCTACTGATTCTTCTATCAGTCTCATATCTTTTTTGCCTTGTAGTTTTTTTTTTTTTTTTTTTTTTTTTTTTACTTTTTTGAATTTTTATCAAAAAGGGATAGATTAGTCTATTGCTTTAATAAATTTAATCAAATTTTCATGCGGTATGGTGCCCATGCGATTGAAAAAAAAAAAATAAAATAAAAAAAGGTGAGGAGGTCCACTGAAAAAGAAAAAGTGGTGTTCTGTGTTAGTGCACAACCAATCATAAACTTAACCTACCATGACAAGAAGTTATTTATCCTTGCCCGAAGTAAAATGACCAAAATCAACCTGAATCACTGATTGAGGTTTTGTTGAGGTATCTACAATGCAGTAGGGCATCCATACTGATCAGGAAGACTATAATTGGTAGCTCTGAATAAGCAATTGAGAGATTTTTAACCTTTTTTAGCCTTTTTCAGCCTATTTTACTGAACTTTCTAAATGATTACCAAGCTAGTCAATGGACAAAGAAAAACGGAATTTTCTCATTGATAGTACGCGTCTTACTATAAAATACAAGGAGGAGGAGGTATCAGAGTTGATGACAGGTAAGAGGCTTCATATATTGGGAGTTTGAGGAATAATGCTAAGTTGGCAGGGAAACAGCACACTTCCGGAGGATACCTAGTGTTTATTTAATGGAAAGGAATTAGAAAGAAAGTACTGGGTAATTGTTATACTGATACCTAAATTGGCTAACAGAACTGAGGAGGTAAGACATAATAATGAGAGAATGAATGTAGTTGTACTCAAGTTAAAGGTGAGGAGAGTATGTTTAATATATGTATAGGAGCTTCTCCATGGAAAAATACGTGAGGAGCTGGTATTTTACGAGCATCATCAATGGTGGAAGGTTGGTGTGTGAGTGAAAGAACTCGAAGGGAGGAGTGTCTCTTATATTTGTTGTTCATTTGGATACATCAACAATGAACAAATTCTATGTTTAAAGAGATTCACATAAGTGAGGTTGGTATCGCTGGAACTTGTAATTTGGGATTATAAGAATAAATCAATATTAGATTTGATGGAAGTAAATGATAGGAGAATAATGTTAGATGTGAAAACCATCTCCATAAATCACTGGTACTGTGTCAAATGAAGTGAGGAGAAACAGGATTTGAGAGACGTTTAAGAACCAAAATTACCTCTACTCTTTAAATATGGAACAGGAACTTAGAATGGTGTCAGTTTATGGTTATATCGTACAGACAGTAATAAGAGGTAGGCATGTTTGTTAATGAGAGATAAAGAGGTGGGGAGAAATACTGTAGAAGAAGATAAAAATAAACAAAGGAAAGACTGAAATGATGAGAATTGCTAGTGGTAGGGATGATAATAAAGTTATAGAAAGTGTATGACTAAAGAAGGGAAATCATATTATTACCTCTGCTTCGTGGTGAGTTGAAATAGAGATATGGGAAAGGAGACAGATATTAGAATAATAATTTTCACGATAGACTTATTGTTATATCCTCTTATAAAGAATAGACATGTTCCTAAAGGTGTAAAATTATATATATATATATATATATATATATATATATATATATATATATATATATATATATATATATATTATATATATATATATATATATATATATATATATATATATATATAAATATATATATATATATATATATATATATATATATATATATATATATATATATATATATATATATATATATATATATATATATTATATATATATATATATATTATATATATAGATATATATATATATATATATATATATATATATATATATATATATATATATATATATATATATATATATATATATATATAATATAATATATATATATATATATATATATATATATATATATATATATATATATATATATATATATATATATATATATATATTATTATTTATATATATTATATATATATA